>LGRX02022840.1:0-14433 GCA_001247695.2 Cymbomonas tetramitiformis | reverse complement strand
TAACAAACGCCGGCTTTCCATGGTACATGTGCCGGGTTTGCCCAGCTAGTGACAGGCGTGACATATATGACGAGTATGACAGATCTCGCGCGGGATGACTGCTCGAGAGAAACAAACTTGGTGAAGAAGATATGACAGTTACAAGTTTGCCACTGACGTGTCGGTCAGAAGACGGTAAACGGTAACATTATTAAAGCTGGCATAGAATAGTGACTTTCTATTGGCAGATGAAGATTTCAAGGCGGAAGCCTGTTACAATTTTTGCAGATGTGACAATGACTTGAGATATAAGTAAGCTCTGACCGCAGGTCAGGACTAGTGGACTCATTATTGTTTTGTCTTCGCAAGTGCTAGGTGGCTGTTTGCGTGCCAGTGCTAGACCGCTAAGACAGTTCTGCTCACAGTTTTGGTACAATAATTCGTACTTTTGATTATTCTGTTGATCTTTTGATGAATATATTATACTGCTGTTTTTATCTTTTTACAAAACAATAATGTCCTGCGCGGAGCGGCTTTTTATTTCGATACGAATTCAGAAGTAAGAGGCTCTTTGGCGACAAGTACACAGCAGTTGAGAACAGCAGATTCGGGAGACAGGCGACTCCAGGGACACCCTTGGTGTATTGGCTGACCCTCTTTCTTCTTTGTACTTGGCGGTGCTTGCACGGAAAAAGACTCCTAGTGGCGGCGACAGCGGATCAGCAGTGAATTACTACCTTAATGAGTGGGTTATTATCCTGTGATATCTCTAGCCTGACCACCTTGTTTAACAGTGAATCCAGGGACACCCACGGTGTACTGGCTTAACTTTAAGCAGGTGTGCTACTAGAAGGTAATTAGCAACGGCATCAGCCTGGACAGCGGCGGCGGCAGCGAATCAGCAGTAAATCACCACCTTGATGAGTGGGATATTATCTTGTGGTTCCTCCAGCCTGACCACCTTGTCTGACAGTGAATCCAGAGACACCCATGGTGTACTGGCCTAACTTTAAGCAAGTGTGTTACTAAGAGCTAATTAACAGCGGCATCAGCTTGGACAGCGACAGCAACAGAGCAAATCGGCAGTAAATGGCCACCTTAATGCGTAGTTTCTTATCCTGCGGTTCCTCTAGTTTGACCACCTTGTCTGACGGTGAATCCAGGGACACCCATGGTGTACTGGCCTAACTTTAAGCAGGTGTGTGTCACTAGAAGCTAATTAGCAGCGGCATCCGCTTGGGCTGACTAATTAGAAGCGAATCAGCAGTGAATTACTACCTTAATGAGTGGTCTCTTATCCTGCGGTTCCTCTGGCTTGACCACCTTGTCTGATGGCGAATCCAGGGACACCCATGGTGTACTGGCCTAAGCTCTAAGCAGGTGTGTCACCAGAAGGTAATTAGCAACGGCATCAGCCTGGAAGGCAGCGAGTGAGTCAACTCTACATATTACATACTGCTCTGGCAACGGTGTTTGGTGAATCCAGGAGTACTCTGCACACTGGCTCAGCTTGGAGCACCGTTGGTTATCTTTGGAATACCTGTGGATTAACCGTTGACACTTTCTTGGTCCTCTTTCGGCTCTTGGCAACTTGTGACTCTCGGTGAGGCCCTTATGACACCGTTGACCTTCTTGATGAGCAGTGGCCTCGCGAATCCAGGGGTGCTCAGCACACTGGCTTAGCTTTAGCTCTGCGTAGCGACCTTTACTCCAGGTCATCCTGGTTAGCAACGAGCCTTCATGACAACTGTTGGACTCTTGATGAGCAGTGGCTTCGCGAATTCAGGGGTGTTCAGCACACTGGCTTAGCTTGAGCCCTGCGTAGTGACATTTGCTTCTGGTACCTTGGCTAACAACGAGTTCTCATGACAACTTCTGTATGTGCTCCTGATGGGCAGTGGCTTTGCGAATCCAGGGGTGCTCAGCACACTGGCTTAGCCTTAAAATCCTTTTGCACGGATATCCTGCATTCGCCGCTGATCTAGAGTATCGAGGCATATTTAACACGCCCTTGGGCCTGTGCTGGTCACACGCGTTTCACCCTTCTCCTTGTTCAGAACGGTGTGAATCCAGGGGCACTCAGTGCACTGGCCTAAACCAGCCTGAATCAAGCCTGCATTCTACTGGTAAAAGAGCTTCACGTTGAGAGAAGGCCTACCTCCTTTCGCCCCACTTGTCGCGCATTGACATAGCACTTGACCACGGAGGGTGAGGCAGAGCTGAGCGCCGCCGCTGTCCAGTCCGCAGAACGGGAGGCACGGCGATTGGCTCGCGAGAGGAGCACTCAGAGGCGAATCACTGGCTATATGAGCACAGAGGGGTCGGCTCCAGAATCCAGTCCCTCGACACCAGTATCAGCAGCAGCAGCAGCAGCGGCGGCGGCAGCAACAACAACAACAACAAGCGCAACACTTAGAAGAGGAGTGACAGCTTCAGTGCCCACAACCAGCAATTTTCTTTTTGCACTCGATAGCTTAGACGACATGGATCAGCCTGGCAGGGACAGTGATGGACTTGACAAAGTGGACTCGAAGCTTCGCTACACTGGTGGCAAGAACGAGGATAGGGCAGCTTTCATTAGACGTTTTGTGGAGATGGTGGGAAGAGCACAGCGAGCTCATGAGTCCAGGATACGCAGGCACATGAGGTCAGCAGCTTTCCAGGGTCTCAGCCCAGAGGCAAAGCAGGCCCTCAAGAACTCTCAGCCAGACTACAGGTCAATATGGGATCTCCTGCCCTCGATTTTGGCAGGGGATGATGCCACTTCGATCGCCCACGAGTGGTGGTGCGCTGCATACGTGAAAAATGGCCTCATGGCCTCCCACGCGTTTCACGTCTTGAAGGACATCTCTGAGAGGGACTCTTTCCAGGGCTCGGTGCGCTGTGCACTGCCCCCTTTTCACGAGATGCAGCCAGGGGAGGCATGGGTACAGTAGTCTGCAGAAAGTTTCAAGATGGCGATGCTGATGGTGAAGCGTCTGAAGAGTGGGAAGAGGTGGGAACCTCGACCAGGGGCCTTACAGGCGAGGATGGTACTGAAGAGTCTCACTATTTCTGGGCTCTGAGGGCTTTCGTTGCAGAGCTTGAGGCCAAATTTCTGATGAAGGGCACCAAGGAGAAGCAGGACCTGCTGGTGGCCAAGTCGCAGACCCCGGAGCAAGATGGCCTCGCCTATGTGAAAAGTTGCCGCCGCAGGGAGTCTGCGCTGAACGCTGGCAAGAAGGTGGAGGACGCCATCGCCAGGCTGGACATTGAGGAGTGCGTCAAGGGGCTGCGCATCAAGGAGTACAAGGAGCGCGTGTCAGAGCAGCTGCGAGTCAGCCATCCCGCCCCCAACAAGGTGACGTGGGAGGACCTGTCGGTCATCGTAGGTCATCGTAGAGGTCCAGGACAAGCTGACGAATGACGCCGAGGCTTGGGCGTTGACTCTCCAGCAAGAGCTCACGCGCAGGTCAAGCTGCGTCTACTCCTGCTACGAGGCGAGGCAGCTGGGACTTGACCTCCCCGAACTGGTGGCTGCCATGAGGTGCTCTGGTTCTGCCAGGAGGACTGGGGACAGGCGTAAGGACCACAAGAAGAAGGAGCCGGCCCAACCTGCCAACGATGACGCGAAGAAGCCACCAAGGGAGGCGAACAACGCTGAGAGGGACAAGTCCACCTCCTACAGCAGAGTTCCACCACCTGACGCCAGCAAGGACAAGCAGTGCAAGTACTGTTTCACGCGCTTGTGGCACACCCCGGAGCGCTGCTACACTGAGTGTCGCGACTCGAACGTGCCCCCGGACTTCCACAAGATCCGGAAGAACTCGAGGTACCCAAACGAGGTCAAGAACGCCAAGCTGCGTGAGTATAACACCGCGCACCGGTTCGACAACCACAAGATGGGTATCACCACCGAGGAGTGGCTCATACAAGCTACCGGAGACCAAGCAGCAGCAGGTGGCAGCCAGTGCCGAAGTGAAGGAGAAGCTCGCTGCAGAGTTGTCAGCTTTGCAGGCAGCAGTGCCGGCCAAGGGAGGCAAGAGCACAGAGGCGCAGGTTCAGTCAGAGGCGAGTGAGGACGACGCGGAGTACCACGCCAACTTCAACGAGCGAGAGGAGTACGACGTGAACGAGCACGAGTGCCCCGCCGATGAAGGGTTGGTTGCCAGCGACCACACTGAGCCGCGTCCTGCACCAGAGCTGCAGGCGAGGGCCGCAGTTGCCCTGGGGAGCACGCAGAAGATGCAGGGCTTCCCGGTCAAAACGCCTGAGTGATGAGTTCGACAAGAACGCCCAGGTGCCCAGAGCCCCTGCTCCTAACGTCCTGAGCAGGAAGTTCCACCTGCTGGCATCCCATCTTCGCAGCTCCACGCGGACCTGCTCGCAGATTGCTGCGATCCTGCTGGCCCAGCGCGCCATAGATCTCCCGAAGGACATCGAGAACCTTCTGGCCCTTGAGGAGATTGAGGGCAACGAGCACGTGGACACGGCCATGCAGCCCACTGAGGTCAACGAGCACCAGCTCAAGGACTCGCCCGTCACGGCTGTGCAGGAGGTGGAGAAGGGGGCAGCAGAGTGCGCAGCGCACCCGGATGACGAGGAGTTGCCACTGGACGAGATGCCAGACGGAGTGGTCGACAGCTCCACAGCCTGGTGTGCAGCCGCTGCCTGCGTGAGCGACCTGGGGGTGGTCGACTTCAGTGAGCACGGACATGTGCGGGCGGGTACCATCAAGACCCGCGCCTATGACGCGTTGAGAAAGAAGATGAAGCAACACCTGACCGAGGAGCAGACTCTGCTGATGGCACAGGTGCAGCCGATATGTAAGCTTGAGAACGCTACTCTTTGTGAAGGCTTGGCGCTGGTATCTTCCGGGGGTGAGCTGATGCTCTACCGGGCCATTCTCATGGACACCGGTGCCAACAGCAACATCATCTCGATCGCTGTCGTTAGACGACTGGGTCTCACGGTCTACGAGGCCAGCACTGGCGCCAAGGTCACCAGCCAGGTGTGACAACAGCCCCACCAAGTTCACTCATTACTGTCACGTGGACGTCATACTGGCAGCGGGCACGCCGCACATGATGCTTCATCGACTTCATGCCTTCGTGACATTTGAGCCCGACAACTCTTGGGACCTGTTGGTGGGCACCGGGCCGCTGAAGAACTCCCTCATGTTCGACATCAAGCTTGGGAGTGGCGTGGCTGTGTCCCATGCGCCCTCAGTCTTGGGCATGGACACCCAGGTGACGCTTCCACTGGTGGACATGACGCCACCCAAGCGCCCCAACAGCGCCAGGCGAGTGGACCCTACTATCGTTTGCTTGACGACAGAGATCTTTGGCCCAGATCTGGTGTGCGGGTGGCCATCGCACCATCCTTCCAGTGCAGAGGAAGAGAGGGTAGCTGCCTCCGGGGTTCGCTCTGAGCACATCGATGACATAGAGGCGTCGCCTATACGGTCACCTTCTCCTTCGCCAGAGCCTGGCGAGCTCACATTCGCACAAAGACAGCAAAAACGATCCCAAGCCTGGAGGTGTCCCATGGACGATCGCCGAAGGAGTTGGTTGCCATTGCTGACGAGCGATTATCAAGATAAGTCAGCGCGTATGCTCGCAAGCGTCTGTGCGAACCCGCTCCCTTGGGAGGGTTGCAGGGTGGTACGTTGGGACAACCAAGCAAACGACGTCGATGCCGAGTACAGGTGGAAGAACCAAAGGTTGTACCGAGACAAGAACGACATCGCGCGACTGTGCTGCATTGTCAAGCATCACGACCTGGAAGATCCACCTTCCATAAGGCATATCCCCGTGGAGTTCGCCCGGTGTGGTGAGCAAAAGTGGGTGAGGGAAGACCAACTGCAGTGGCCCAACTGGCTCAGCATCGATCAAAAGGGGTACAATGACGAGGGGAGTGGCAAGTGGGTGTTCAGCGACAGTTACACCACTCACATACCGTCTAACAAGCGGGAAGTTATCTACCCCCGGCGGCCTGGTCCGATGCTCGACAACAGCAAGCTGAGGAAGCTGCAGGACAAGGTGAAGGAGCTGCAGAAGTATCCCAGTGGTGAGGTCACCGACACCCTCATGTGGGATTTGAGCAAGCGAGTCTTCTGCGTTCAGCCCGACACAGCCGCTCAGTACATCGACCTGATGCAGTCCACGCTAGACCACGCTGCAGTGTACAACAGCGAGGAGCTGCTGCAGGAGCTTCAGTTCCCTCATTGGTATGAGAGCGCTGGCGTGTGGGAGTATCAGTTGCTCAGGTACCTCCAGCCAGTGGACATGCCGCTGCTTAGACACGGGCTGCACCAGGCGTGGCTGAGGGATGGGCAGGATCGGCTACCCTTGGAGCTGGTCAAGCTGGAGCCCAGTTCCAAGTTCTACCCAGTCGAAGATGGTTTCGGGAGTGGCAGGGTCTTCGCCGACAACGCGTCTGCGCAGGAGTACCTGCACCTGGGGGAAGGCAGGAAGATGCTCCGGCGTGCTGACACGAGGGAGTCGGGTCTCGCCGCGATTGGAGCTGATGGTGTTCGCAGGCCGCCGCCGCCACAGGCCAAGCGTCGATCACCACCGCCTTCCGCGCTTGCCGCAGAGGCAGGACCCTCTCGCGCAGTCGCTGGCCCATCTCGAGCCAGGTCCCCCGTTCGTGCGCGGTTGACGCTGTCGAAGTCGCCGCAACGCTACGCGCCAATGAGGTCGCCGGCACCATCCCCTCCTTCCGGTCTCAACGCGATGACCGCCGATAATGTTCGAGGGCCGCCACCGCCACAGGCTCAGCGTCATTCACCACCGCCTTCCGCGCCTGCCGCAGAGGCAGGACCCTCCCGCGCGGTCGCTGGCCCATCTCGAGCCAGGACCCCCGTTCATGAACAGTCAGCACTTGACGGGCTGTCAAGGTCGCCACAACTCTACTCGCCAACTCCGTCTCCTCCTTCCGACACAGGGACGTGGGCGAATTCACTCGGTGCTCGATCCCCAGCTCAAACACCGCCTCTGTCCCCATCTCCATGGGGATCACCCCCATCTCCAGGGGGCCACCTCCATCCCCACCATGCTCCTCTGTGGGCTCAGAATGGCAGGCTGTTGAGGCGGCCACGAGGGTGAGGGGAGCATCAGCCCAGTCGTCGAGCACTTGGTTGACCGCTGGACAGGTGGAGGAGTTGCGGTCCCATAGCAACGTTACCGTATTTATGGTGAAGTATCACGTGGACACCGTGCGTGATCGCCCCGTCCTGTTTCAGCTGGGCGAGTGTTATGCCAGGCGAGGCATGGCAAACCCTCATGAGGTCTCTGGCCGTGTGTTAAGCCGGTACAACAAGACGATCGCCTGCGCCGCAAGTGGGTGGCATCTTCCTCTGGGAGGTCAGACCAAGTCCGAGGACTTGCTGGAGGCCATTAAGTTGGCCTACGACGATTTGATCCCATTCAATGGTGAAGGTCGACGGGCGCGGGCTTGTGTGATGCTGCTGGGCTCAAACCTGACGTCCCAGACCGCGCACGTGCTTCGCGGCAGGGAGGGTCCGACCGCCAAGCCGGTGTACTACATCTTCGAAGATTACGAGCGTGTGATATCTGAGCCAGCTCAGTTCAAAGAGTCGTATCTCGCGAACGAGGATCGCAAGTTCACACTGCTGAGATACGTGTCAAGTGCAGGGGCCGCGCCGTGGGTGCGACCAGCGCTGGAGCTTCTGGAAAGGCGCCTTCGCCCACCTTCTGCGGCAGGGTCGCACGCGCTTCGCGCTCAGGTGGCGGAGAGGCCAGAGTATATGGACGAGGACGACGATTACAGTACCCTGCGCATTCTCGTCGACAAGTGGCTGGCAGCATGTATGTGCAGGGATTGAGGGCGCGCGCTGGTGTTCCTGCGCCCGCTCCTTCCGCTGGCCGTGGCGGGGCATCTTCCCACGCAGCACCCTGGCCGAGCGCTAACCTCACCTCGCAGTGCCCCGCTTCTCCTGCCGTTTCCGCGAGCAGTGCTATGACAGTGCGGGTGGAGGCCTCTGAGGCGTTTGAGAACCATACGCAGGAAGCCCGCGCGCGTTTTCATGGGGGTCTCCCGGATACAGCGGGAGGGCGGCCCTTCTGAGCAAACGTCGCTGTGGCCGTGGGCTGCCAGCACAGGCAGTCCGCATGAGGCCGGGTGTCCTACGGGCGTTCTTGACGCTCGCAGACAGTGCAGCAATTTGGCGGTGCTTGGGATGCGTTCCCGTGCCCGTCGTTGCCGTATGGGCAATGCTAGAGACATTAAGCTGGCATCTGAGTCAGTTCCCTTTCACGACTTGGTGGTGGCGCTGTGCTACTTTTTGCTGGGACGCTCTTCAGACGTGGTGGTCGATTGCTCGACGTTATCCTCCCCGTGAGCGCTATGACATCTGGGTGTTTTGGACCCTCGCCGTCGTTTGGTACGCTGGGCTCCTCTTCGTGCACGCCACTGGTGTCTACGCCAGCCTACGCTACGTTAATACGAGTGATTGGATGGTGGTGCCCCTCAGTGGGCTGATTATTTCCCTGGCGTGGTGGTCACGCAGCATTGAGGCCATGCTCCTCGTGATCCTCGCCTGGCTTTGGATCTGCGCTGGTCTCCATGCTGACGACGTTGCGCGTCACGTTTCTCACGCCACCGACTTCCTTGTGGATGTGCGCGACAGCCAATCTAAGCAGGGGTGGACTGTCCCGTCATTGCGCTGCTCCCAAGTTCTCTTGCTGGGGCGCGTGTCCCTGCCCGCTTTGCCCGTCAGGCTTGACAAGCCTCGTTTCGCGGCGCGCTGGGCGCAGCTTCGGCGCAATCTTGTGCTGCACCGCGTCGCGCAGGCCGCCTACTTGACGCTCGTCTTCGCGTTCGTGGTCTTTGCTGCCGCTGGCGGGAGTTCTCGCTTAACGCACGGGGGGTGGAGAATGATGGCATGCTTGTTCGCTTCGAACTCGCCGGTAGCCGCAGTGCGGTTCAACAGAATTTTGCGATTTTTTCTGCTCTTGTGCGGAATTTTGTGGGTCGCCAGCAAGCTGGCGGTGGACATGCCCGTGCATGGTGCTACGCCATCCACACGGTTTGCTTGGGGTGCAGCGCCTTGCACTTCCTGGGAATCCCAGCAGTCGTCGAGGCAGTGGGAGCCGGGCTGGGAGGCCAACGTCGCAGAACAGGATGAAGTCTTGCCGTACACCGTGTTGGACGAGCTTCAGCCTTTGGGCAAGACGACTGTGACCAAGAATGAGGCTGCTTGGCTCGATACTGAGCTCAATGGCACGTTTGGAGGCCATCCTGACTTCAAGGAGGAGCATTGGGAGGAGATGCGGGCTGTTCTTCGTAGATGCAAGGGCACTTTCGCCAACACCCCTCACGACTTGACAGGTTACAAGGGCAAGGCGGTGCACAACACGTTCTCAATCCCGTTCAAGGACGAATCCAAGGCTGTCTACCAGAACCGAGGAAGTACAGCCCAGGCGAGCAGGAGATCATCGACATCCACTGCAAGGAGTTGCTGGAGTATGGCTTCATCGACCCTGCAGCTAAGCATTGCAAGCACGCAAGCAACGTCGTTGTGGCTGGCAAGAAGGACCATGAGACTGGCTTGTGGACCCAGACACGCTTCTGCGTAGATCTCAGGGGTATCAACCGACACTCTCTCAAGGACAACACCCTGCCACATCGACCAGAGGAGCTTTATCACATTATCAGAAGGTGGCAAAGGCGAAGTTCAAGACGACGCTGGATGCCACCAAGGCCTTCCACCAGATTCCTATGGCCACGGAAGAGGACAGGAGTAAGACGGCGTTTTGATGGAAGAATCAGTTGTACCAGTACACCTCGATGCCTTTCGGGGCTGCCGGAGCAACGTCTGCCTTTGTGAGGATCATGGACTACGAGCTGCGTCACCTGCAACATTGCACGGTGGCGTATGTCGACGATGTGGTGGTTTACACTGACTCCACGCCTGAGCAGCATTTGAAGGACGTTGAGGAGGTACTGTACTGCGCACGTTAGGGGACGCTGGTATAAGGCTGCACGCAGGCAAGAGCACTTTTGGGGCAGCCACTGTGGACTTTCTGGGCTATCGCATTGGGCACAGTTCTATTGGTGCGCAGGAGGCAAAGTGCAAGGCCATCCAGGACCTCCCGAGGCCCCAGGACAAGACTGGGCTTCGCTCTATTCTGGGCATGATGAACTACTACAAGGGCCTTGTGGGTGAGCCAGGGGGACCAAACTATTCTGAGATGGGACGCCCTCTCAACGACTTGCTCAAGAAAGAGGTCACAGATATCAAGGGAGCTTGGGGGAAGGAGCAGGACCAGGCGCTCCAGGACCTTAAGAAGGACTCGCTCTGTGCTGGGAGATGTCTGAGGCCGATCGACTATGACAGGCCCCTCACATTGTACACCGACTGGAGCACCTATGGCATTGGTGCAGTGCTGGGCCAGAAGGACGACGATGGAAAAGAGTATATTTGCATGGCGATCAGTCGTTCTTTGAGCAAAACGGAGAGACAGTACGCCAGCTTCAAAGGTGAGATGCTCGCAGTGGTGTGGGCAGTGCGCACGCTGAGGCAGTACCTGCATGGCGTCCACTTCACGCTGGTGACCGATCACTCGCCACTCACCACTTTGATGGAGAAGTCTGACCTTCAGGGCCAGCATCTACGATGGGCGATCAGCCTACAGGAGTTCGACTTCACGGTGCAGTATCGCCCGGGAGCTAAGAACAGCAATGCCGACGTGCCATCTCGTTACCCGTTACCATCCACGACGGACGAGACTGGGGCAAGGCACGAGCGAGAAAAGGCATCTGCGCTTCACGCAGGCGTGGGGGAAGTTTACACGAAGGATTTCTGCGATAGCCTGTGCTTCATGCTGGCTGGTGACCCTCCCGCAGGGGAAGAGGTGACGCCAGAGGTGCAGGTCGCTAACTACTGCAAGATGGCCGCCAGAGAGCAGCTGGGCACGAGTCCGGTGCATCGCTTATTCGATTTGCACCATCAAGATGAGTTGGAGTGTAATCACGCGGCCCTGTTCGACACGGACCAACCAGAGCTGGTGGTCGACTCTGGGATGCTAGCGAGAGCAGCTTGGAAGGCGCTGAGCTTGGTGCGACCCACACGAGGCACGCATGGCGAAGGCAGCCCTGCTGTATACAGCAACGAATACTTTGAAGGTGAACGCATCTTGAAGCCTGAGAAGGTGGACACCAGGGTGTTGGACAAGCGGTTCTTCTCACAAGCTCGTGAAGAAGGTGTGGTATGTTATGAGCCGTGTGGAGGCCTCTGTGCTGGCCTGGAGATGTTGCTCCGCAATGGAGTGAAGGTGAAGCGATACTTGTATCAAGACATATCAACAAGCAGTCAGGCAGTGGCCAGAGCCAGGTGCACAGCATTATTGAGGCGGTATCCTGACCTTATGTCGCCCGATGCGGTGGAGTTTGGGGCCCTACCTCACGATCTACATGACACCACGAGCGCTGATTTCATTCGAGCAGGAGCTCTCCGAGGGCAGCAGTGGGTCATGGTGTGCTGGTTTCCCTGCCAGGATCTCTCTCCAGCTGGTACGCTCACCGGCTTGGATGGTAGACACAGCAAATTATTTTACGAAGTGGTTCGGCTTTTGTCCACGCTGCAGCAGCTACAGAAGCAACGACCTCCAGGCTACGTCCTGGAGAACGTTTCTCCGCTGGCACACAGGCCTGGAACCAAGATCAGGGACGAGGTGTTCCCTTACATCGCCAGCGTGATTGGCCGACCAGTGTCCTTTGACGCAGCGCAGGCAGGTGCTTACGCTCACCGACTGAGGGCGTACTGGAGTAACCTGTTCCAGAGCTACCAATTTCGCTCTGTGATGGGCAAGGTGGCGAGACCAGAAGGGCGGGTCGTATCATCAATCCTATGCAAGGGCTGGCAGCCTAGGCCTGTGGTGAGGACAGACCGCGCACCCCACTATGTGGTGGTAAACGTGGTGGGGGAACCATTGAAGGCCCTTCCCACCATCATGGCGACACAAGGATCTAGAGCATTTCGGTCAGCGAGAATGGGCACCGTCGTGCGCAGTTCTGGTGCGGACTCTGAGGAGGAATCCCGAGAGGTGAACCTCGACGAGAAATCGCGAGCCATGGGATACAGCGCGGATGAGTTACGCATGGCGGATGGCCTGAACGATGGAGAACTGGCAAGCATTTTGGGCTTCGCCATCGGAATATTATTATTTTGGAATAGAAAAGTGACAATCCTGGAATAGAAAATAAAAATTTTATTAATTAATGCAGACTGAAAATTTTATACCGTCCCTCGAAAAAATATTATAACAATGATGCCAAAGGGATATATGTATATCGGGAAATATTGGGGAAATGCGGAAAAAGAGCAAAAAAACGCGAAAGCGAAAGCCTATGGTCTCTATGACCAATAAATACAAGTCGTGTGGGAATCCTTTTTTTTTTTTTCAGCCGATAATCTGGCCGCTATGTAGTGAATATACCAAAGGTTTATATTCACTAAAATATTTGTTGGTGAAATTCAATTTTTATATTTTCCATTCGCATATCCGTGGTATGATGACGTGTCTAGCCTCCGTCACGTGCTCGCGTCGAACAAATCATAATCCGCTCACCTGTTCTCGCTCAGACCTTCACCTCAAGCTGCTGGACATTGACTTACGGACCCGTAAGTCACTGTCCAGCAGCCTGATGTAGAGGTCCGAGCAATACACCGCAAGCATCGAAACTTTGCATACTTATTTTTAGGTGTGTTAGGAACAACATATTTTTTGTGCGCGCGAGATCCGTGCATAATCTGGGATCTGGAACGCCGCGCAAGGGAGGGGGTCATTGGGCACGCATCGAGTGAACGGCTCGACATACGCACCGCATGAAAGCACAATGCATAGCACAAGCGTACCAAACATATCATATTCGCATAACGAACACGTTTTGAGCATTGGACAGCGCGCTGTCAGCCCTAGCAAAAACGCGGATGTCAACCGCGTCCACGTTTCCGCTAGGGTTTCGTCCCTCATCTGCGCGCTCGCTTGCAAGCAAGTATGCGCTGCGGATGAGGGAACGGCTTACCAAAATATTATCTCATATGTGTTATCTTTCAATATTAATTCGTACGGTCTGAATGGCCAACCACAATTCTCGCTAAGGGCCGGCGCGGTCATGTGGGTATGTTGAGCGGGATCTT
The DNA here is from genome assembly GCA_001247695.2 of Cymbomonas tetramitiformis. NCBI lineage: Eukaryota > Viridiplantae > Chlorophyta > Pyramimonadophyceae > Pyramimonadales > Pyramimonadaceae > Cymbomonas > Cymbomonas tetramitiformis. The sequence continues at coordinate 1,307 of LGRX02022840.1, read as the reverse complement.
AGGATTTTCGCGACTTCCAAAAGTAGTGAAAGGTGCCATCATTCTTTGCGAAGCGAATACCCCCTGACTCAGTATAAATATGTGATAGTATTAGATAGGAAAAATTTACTTAGATGAACACGTAATCTTAAAAATCTTCGCCTGGCTGTACGGGGTCTCACTGCGAGAGAGAGAGCGTTCCGCGTTAAGTTGAAATTACATAGTTAACAAATAACATCTGTACATCGCAAAATGCTCTAAGCGACATCTGCTGTAAAATGGGACAGTGACACTGCGAGCATCATACGTATGCGAGAGGTGAATCTGTCAAAAACCAAACCAAATCTTTTGCGTCTCAAAATGGCATACCGTACAAAAAAGCAGTCATATGCCACCCAAGAAATGTGGCGTACCCCACTTCGACTTTTTCGCGGGGACGCACGATTAAATGAAGATATTACTACATTTTCAGTGCACGGTTCAGATGAATGAGATTATAGTTCCGAATTTCGCCCGTCTAATGAATCACGTAATGTATCCAAGACGTGAATGATTTTGCGCCACATCGGCTATAGAGTTGGACGTTGGACCTTTCCAGGCTCGTATGACCAGTAATAATCACGAAAAGAGAATATTTAAGGGGGGCTTAATGCGGCGGGCTCTCGTACTTAACACATCATGGGTTTTCGAGCGATTTCAGCCGTGAAAAATATTTTAATCGAACTGCCATATTCATCTGCGCTGGATTTTTCTTGCCATGTCAGTTGTGTCGGGAAAACGGTAGTTCCCAAATATAAATTATATACAAAAATGTCATACAAAATTCAGAATACCCAGCGCATTACGCGTTACAGCAGTGTGAATTTTATGAACCACTTGGTGAGCCACTTTGGTGAGCCACTTTGGTGAGGCCACCTCACCAAAGTGGTTCACAAGTCCCGAGTGGGGGAAATTTTGGAAAATATCATTCTTGAAAGGCGGAAGAATTTTTGAGGCAGATCTGTAAATTAAAATTCAGAATTCAAATTTGTATTCCAGGATTGTCACTTTTCTATTCCAACCAAATTGCACACCCCTTGGCCATGGATCGCAGGGCTATGGAGCTGTTGATGGCGGTCGCAGAAGCAAGCAGGAAGGGGCTTCCCCACAGCGAGGAGTCCCTGGTGGCGGAGAATTCCCCAGGACAGCCTATTGCTGTAGACAACAACTGGGCAGACCATGCGAGGTCGGACATTCAGCAGAGGCAAGCTTTGCTGGCAGAGTGGGTTGGAAATTCGAACGCATACACTCAACAGGTGGCGAAGACTACAGTAATACTGCACCTTTAA
>LGRX02022834.1:6626-35833 GCA_001247695.2 Cymbomonas tetramitiformis | reverse complement strand
CTCTCAGCGGAGAGTCCTCTCCCAGCACCAACTGAAATCTTCCCGATGCAGTTCTCCACAGTACTTCACCCACCAGACAGAATTCTTTGGTGCGGCTGTGAGGAGCACCCTTTATCTTAGTGCGTAGCTCATTGAGAGGTCCATCTCTAGCATATTCGGACTTCAAGGCCTCTAAGAAAGCAGCATCAGACGCTCCTTCCTGAGAGTCACGCAATTTGGCTGCTTTGCCTGCGTGTATTATAGGTACTCGTCCTCTTGGTTGACGTACTCTTTGGACTCGCTGCTTCGATGGAGGCGCATATACCACCAGCATAGGCTGCTGTAAATCCAGTAATTTCCCATTGGAACCCTCCATCAATTGTACTGGTTCACCTTGCGCATCATGCGTGGGAATCACCTCCTCAATACGCATTCCTGCTCGCCTGAACAGGGACCTCCACTGCGGCATTCTGGACTGAATATCAGGCAGTAGGAACACAGCAGAAGTGTTCTCGGGGTCACATCGCCACTCCTGCACGTAATGACGCAGCAAGGCCTCCACTGTCAAGTGTTTATCTGAGAACGAGGGTTCGCACCACACATGTAACCCTCTCCACTTTTCCTGTAAGCAGTTGTCCCAGAACCGCTTGACACGCCGATTGTTGCCATGCTCATCGCAGCAGGCGTCGACGTCGAAGTTGCCATATTTAGCCTGGATACGGTCAAATACCTCCTGCCGCACACGCATACCGTGCAAGCCAACTGCCTGGAACCGCACAGACTTCCTTGGCTGTCTCTGCGATGGCAGTGGAGCTTCTGCAGACGGTTCCTGCACTTCTGAGCACTGGTCTTCCTTCTTATCCCCTTTCAGGGCAGAAGGCACAGAACGCCTGTCCTGCGGGCTACCCTGCTTGGGCACTTTGGTGTTCACTTCGCCTCGTTCCGAGGCGGCATCCCGCAAAGGAGTTTCTACCTCCTCCTTCACTCGCAACACTTGGGAGCGGGGACTCCTCCTCAATGTGCGTTCCAGTCCACCCGACACCTGCTGAGTCGTCTGAGTGTCCTCGGTGCGACTGCTCACCTTTGCAACTTTATCAGATACCCTTTTCACTTTAGAAGTGATGCGCTTGTCCAGCGTCTCGGGTCTCAGATACTTCCCCCGACTTTTAAAGGCCAGAGTAGCCTCCATGGCTGTCTCTGCTATCTGTAAAGTGTCCACCGCGTGAAGATAAGCCTGCTGCTCTGCATGCCATGCAGGATAGCTCTTCGAGGGCCCCTCTTCGAAGACGTGGGAGATGTCCATCGCAGCGAGTGAAGTCTTGGGTAAATCGGATTTGTCGTCCAATACCCCTGCCTCCTTCAACCCCTCTCGTGGCGACTTGGCCACATAGTCAGGTCGGCGTGACAAGGCGTCGGGTACCAGCAACAGGGCCCCCTTCACATATTCCATACGGGGAACACCCACCTCCACCAAGTCCATGTACCATCTCGCCTGTCGTCTAGATAGCTCACGCCCCGGCTCCATTAACCACTCTAATGGGCGGTGATCACCTTGAAGCTTGAACTCCGTGAAAATCAAATAATGTCTCCACGTCACTGTACAGCAATGATGTAGAGCTCCCAGTTCTCGCTCTCCAGTATGGTAATTCTGCTCTGCCGCTGAAAATTGTCGGCTCTCATATGCAATCACCTTCAGGCCATTCCCACAGTCTTGCATAAGGACCCCGCCCAACGCCACTCCGCTAGCGTCCGTCTGCACCAGAAAAGGAGCGGATCCATCAGCTGCCGCCTTCATATTTGGCAATGCCAGAATAGGCGCCTTAACCAGAGCAGCTTTCAACTCCTCAAAGGCCCACTGCTGCTCCGGTCCCCATGTCCAGGGTACATCATTCTTGGTCAGCTTGGTCAAGGGCTGCGCTATCTCAGAGAAGCAGTGGATGAAACGCCTATAATATCCCGCCAGTCCCAAGAACTGCCGCACATGGGTAACATTCTCCAGCGCAGGCCAATCGCGCACTGCCGCCACCTTATCATGTTGAGGTTGGCATCCTTCCTTCGACAGAGTGTGACCAAGAAACTTGATAGAAGACTTCAACATTTGAGCCTTAGACTTCTTCAAGTATACACCCTTCTCGCGGCATGTTAACAGAAATGTACGTACCGCAGAGTAGTGCTCCTCCACAGTCCCATTAGTGTAAACACATACATCGTCAATGAAAATTCTGACGAAGGGTAAATGTCCCAACGCTCGCTGCATCCGCCGCTGGTATTGTGACGGGGAGTTCTGCAAGCCTTGAGGCATTACCAGCCACTCGTAGGCTCCCATCTGAGTAGTAAATGCTGTCTTCTCCACGTCCTCAGGTGCCATAGGTACTTGCCAGAACCCGTCTACAGCGTCGAAGGTGGAGAAATGGGTAGCTCCCTGCATCTCGTCAAACATCATTTGAATATCAGGTAGAGGATATCGGTCTCGAATTGTTTGTGAATTCAGTTGCCTGAAATCACACACCAGCCTAAGGATATGGGGCTGTCCTGGCTTGGGTACCATTAAACAAGGAGCCGCATACGGACTCAAAGAGGGTCGTATATATCCTTTCTCCACCAGTTGTTCAATGCGTTCTCGTAGTTGACGCAACTCCTCCACAGACATCTTGTAAGGTCTTCTACAGGGAGGTCCTCCTTCTCTGTCCGGCTTGAGATTAATCTTCGCCTGGTCTTCGTCAGCGTGCCGAAGGTTTTCCAATCCAGAAGGTAAAGAGTCCCGCAGCTCCTGCTCGAACTCGTCGAAGAGATTCTTGAACTTCTTCTTCCACGCTGCAGTGGCATCCGCATCTTGCGAGTCCTGCTGCGACACAGGGTTCTTCGGTTCATCGTTGGCGCCGATAGGAATCTTTGAGATGTCCTCCTTCTCAACGTCCAAATCCTCCGCTTCCACCTTGAAAGCCGGCTCTCCGGTTGGGGTCCTCGCTGCCATCATCAACCATGCCGGCATTGAAGAAGCGTCTCCCGCGAGTCTCCGCGTCTCCGCGGCTACTAGATATTTCTTCAACTGCACCGAATTGAGGAACACCTCGTCAATCAGCCCCGCACAATCCAGATCTCCTCGTCGCTTCCCTTTCCTCCCTCCAGGGGCAGCACTGATTCCAGGATTACACCCGGAAATGGTAACCCTCTCTGCACCGCCTCCTTTCCTTTTGTTAGAAAAGGACACTGAACCATTGCCATCATAGTCCAGCGTAATGGGAGATAAGCTGCGTAGCCACTTCCCTCCCAGCACCATGTCCACGGCGATGCCCAAGGGTAGCACTCGCATAGCCATAGATTGCTCAGTATAGGTCCCTGTCTTGGTTCTGGCAGTGAACTTAGAATAAGCCACATGACCAGTCGTCTTGACTGAGCCATCCGCCAGAGTCACACGCATAGCGGGTCCACTTCGCGTAGTCAACTTGCAGCGTCTGGCGCAGTCTTCAGATACGAATATATCTGAAGCTCCAGAATCCACCAGCACCTTGATACGATGTCCCTTCAAGTACGCAAAGAATACCAGAAGTAGGGGTCCATCTGGATCTTGTGCAGAAGCCAGTGGATCCCCAGCGTACACTGCCATCGCTGCACACCCGCTCACATTTAAGTGGGTCATCATCATCTTCCTCAGTATCATCCAATGGGTAACTCCCTCCAAGGTCATCATCATCCAGAGGGTGACTATCCAACACGGACAGTTGCGCGTCCATGGTGGTTGAAGGTGATACATGAGTAGTAGTTGCAGCGTCGTTGTGGTCCGCAACTGATTTCAAGTCTTGATCTTCCGCTGCCATCATTTGCTGCGTGAAGTTTAGGTCGTTATCGGGCGTGGACATCTGATCATCCGCTGTTGCATGCGTATTAACCGAAGACTCTGAAACCTCCGGTACCGACAGTGGAGGGGTTGTAGCACCTACCGGCCCTCCAGAATCATCGCCTTCAGATGGAGTATCACCTGAATTAATCGGTACCTCAGGCATTTCCTCCGCGAACATCTCTTGATAAACTGTGGCTGGATCTGCTTCTTGTTGAATCTCTCGAAACCGGTGTACTCGATATAGACTACACCACGTATCAGGAATTCCAGGGATGTCCCCCCCAGATCCTGGTATCCTGCCCGTATCAGATATCGCCGCTGATGGACGTGCCACAGGAGATTGCAAGGATTCTAGCACCAGTAGAGTTCCAGAATCGTCACGCACAGAGATGGGCTTATATCTCTTCCTCACACGCTTCCACCCCTCCAACTCCCACTGTCTGCTGCCTCTTGGGGTGGAGGTCTCCTGGGACATAGCGTGTAGTTGCTCTTCCATAGACAACTCTTCCCAAGCATACCTTAAAAGGGTAGCTAGAGGCATCGCCAAATCCAGAGCTGTCAAACTCCGGCTGCGATGTAATTCACCAATATCCACCACACCTCGCTGAAGTAGATTATCAACGTGTGATGTGATCATTGATTTCCGGGTACATACCGGTACCACACCCCCTGCAGCGTGATGTGCGAGAGGTAGGTCTGCCATTGTCCGCATCATATCCATATTGCTCCTTCTGTTTAGGAGCCTAATTGGAATATTGCGTCGCCGCCGTCCATTAATAAGGTCCTTGTCCAGGTCCTTCTGTATGTCAGCAGCAGATACTTTCTGTCGCAGCTGTTTCCTGATCCGCTGCATCAGAGCCTCCATCGAGGTCGACCTCCCCTTACTTCGCCACTGCCACGCGGGTAAACGCTGTGACTGTTCCGTCAAGAGGGGCGCGTACACATTATCGTACATCCATGTGCCCAACACTGCAAAGTGCCGAGGCATAGGATCACCTTCTTCAGGTGAAACTCTCAGCTGACTGCTGAAAGTCAGTGGCGAGCTTGTCGCCACCGAGAAGGGTGATTCATCACCCTTCCTCCTCAGAGATAGTGAATTCCTCGGAGCTGCGCAACTCCGCACCAATAACCGCCAGCTGTTCGGAGCATCCTACCAAGGCCGCCAAGGATTCCACAGCCTCTCCATCCATCTCTGCCAAGCTCTCGATCTCCGCCTTTAGCTCGACAGGTGCCCACTCAGTGTCCTCATTGCGCGACAACGCCCAGAACAACGCCGCCACTTGTTCTCGGTTTCGAGCTAAACGAGGGGGTGCGTTTGCCTTCCACGCAGCCAGCTTCACCGCGTCCGTACAGTCCCGCACCAGATGATCGGGACTTTGACATGCGTAGCAGTTTCTCACTCGCTTCGGATAGGTCAGGGTTGTTGTTGAGGTCGGAGGCAATGGTCGAGCAGAGGTCGGCGCTGCAGCGAGCTCAGCGTCCGTGGCTGCCATCAATCGATGGGGCTCCCGAGAGCGGCTTCGGAAGAAAGACCTGGAGGGTGACGGAGATGTAGAAGGGGAATTCCAGGAGCGGCCAGTTCGTTCTCCACTCCTGTTGGATTGAGCCTGAGCCGCCTTCTTCTCCTTGCGCGACTCGATGTTTTTGGCAATCTCCAGCACTTTTAAGATTGCCTGAGTAACATCACGGGGCGTCGCCTCCTCCTTCATCTTCTCTTCCCACACATGCGGCTCGGAGAGGTCCAGTTTGATCCTTCGCAACTCTTCACCCACCTTGTCAGTGTACGTGAGGCCCCTCCAGAATATGTAGGAGAACTCCGACTCAGAGACTTGTACGCACCCTTGAACGACCTTTGCCATGAAGTTCACTGTCTTGTGGCGATTGTTCAGACGCGAGTGGTAGGCGTCAGCGGACTCATCTTTCTTCTGACAAATCTGTAGGTCATCTCGAAGAGTTTGCAGCTCCGCCACCGGAAGAGTACTCACCGCCAGATCCCCCAGAAAGACGTCGGGGTCGCTGTAACGGAGACGCCAGGCCTCCGATGTCCCAGAACCGCCGCCAGCCCTCTCCATATACTCTTTCTGCTCCGTGCCCAATGCAGTTTCTGTCACGGTCCAGAGCACCTCGGAGACCGAAGATTGGCGCCCCTCTCCCGCGTAGCAACTCGCCTGAGAGAACGCCCTCAGTACCACCTTCTCGTTGAGGAGCTTGTGCAGATTCCTCGCAAAGGTCTCCAACTCAGAGATGGCCTTCTCTTTACTCAGCTTATCCGCGGAAGGGAAGCGGATCAGCTTTTCAACAAGGCGGTCGATGTTGCTCTGCACCTTACTCTCCAGATAGGCCGCCTTGTCACCAGGGTCGTGTTCTCCTTGTCCAGGAGGACGAGGGTTGAAGACCTGGGCGTGTGGAGAAAGGCCTGTACGAGCGTGAGGATGTGGCGCAACCGGTCCTGCGAAATGGGGACTCCGGTGTTGCGGCGCATGCGGTCCTGAATGCAGGGGATGTCCAGGACCACCTGCAGAAGTTCCCGCTGCAGCCGCGCTGATCCCAGATTGAACAGCGAGACCAGGTGGGACTCCAATGTTTGATAGTCCAGGTGGGACAGCAAGGGCTTGTGGGATCACTGCCGATAAGGACGTCGAAGTGTTCGCGGTGGCCACCGGGATACGCGTTACCATTGGGTCATTAGGTATAGGCGTATTGGTCAGGGCCACTGATAATAATGGCGCCCCGACCATTGACGAGGATGGCGCGGCCGAAGAGGATGGAGGCGTCGCAGGAGCCTCCAATGCCGGAAGGTTTCTCTCTCTCCGGCACTCGTCCACGTACCATTGACTTCGCTGCACCTCGAACCAGGCTGCCAGGCAATCTCGATCCAGCATGGAGATCTGATCTTCAAGGGGCCAGTCTGGGATTTCCATCCAGCTTGGTGACACCACCCCCCTTCCTCCAGGACTGCGGTGATACTCGTGTAACACCGTGTCCACCGCGTCCTTGTTCACCATCATGACATAGGTGGGGACAGCGGGGGATAGAAGTAAGGCGGGGGAACCAGTTACCAACCCCCCAGCGGAGATGTACTCGGTGAGGGGCATACCGATCAACGTCAGGGCCTTGTAGAAGAGGTTGACGTCGAAAGGTCCCGTGGATGCCAACCCAGTAGCCGTGGGCATGTCAAACTGGAATTCTGAATACCCAGGCGCGGCGTAGGCGTCCACAGGCTCAACCCTTCCGCAGTGACTAGCATTGCCCTTCCCCGGTGCGATCCACTGTAACCGCCAGGAGGATAGTGTGGGGGTCCAGATGAAGGAGGTCGACGAGGAGGTTCAGAATGATCTTCATCATCTTCTCCTTCTTCTGCGCCACCGTCTGGGGGAACGCCACTGGGACCTTCGCCCTCCGCTGATCTCCTAGGTGGTGAGTGTGCGCTTGTCACTCCCATCCCGCCAGTTGACTTACGTGGTCGACCATCGTACGCCTTCTTGCGATCCACTGCCTTCCACTTCTCCTTCGAGATTCGCCGCCATTGTTCCTCCTCGGTCCCGATGCTGTCATTCGCCACCGCTGGAGAGGAATTTCCATCAATGACGATGGTGTCGAGGGAAGACCGCCGCATCTTGGCCAACTGTCGACATGCTACACCTGATTGTGAGTCAGAATGTACTGGGTCAATACTCTCTCGCAGTTGTCGAAGCTCCTCCACCGGCATCTGGTAAGGTCTTCTACTAGGGGGAGGCTCTGCATGGTTGTCCATCTCGAACGAGACCTTGGCCACACTTCCTTCCGCCCGCTGCGTCCCCGATTTAGGGTTAGTCGAGTCACACACCTGAGTCGAGGCTCCCACCAGCTCAGTTACCACTGCCGCGTGGTGCGACTCACTTAGGAAACCCAGCTTGGTTGCCAACTCCATCGAGAGCCCCTGGGGCTTGCTCATGTCATCCTCCAAAGGGGGAAACTCCACAGTTATGAAGCCCAGCTTGATCGCCTCCTCCATCGTGAGCCCCTCCAAGGACTTGCGCCTGGCCTCCTCAACCCGGGCGATCTGCGACAAGCTATCCTCAGGTGATGGTGGTGGTTGCGATGTTCGCGTCGCTCCTGGAGTCTGACCTAGAGATACTTCAGCAGAAGATTCTCCATCAGCGTTTCCAGGCTGTGGCTGCTGCGTCTTAGCAACCACCGCGGGTATGGATAAGGATTGCGAGCTCTGCGTCGCCCCTGGCGTCTGACCTAGAGGTACTTCAGCAGAAGGGTCTCCACCATCGTTTTCAGAGTGTAGCTGCTGCAACTTAGCAACCACAGCGTCGCTGATGGTCTGGGTAAGGTCCGCCACCCCCTGTGACCCAGCCACACTGTGATCACTGCCCGAGCCCGAACCTGCACGTTCCGCCAGCCTACGCTTCCTCGCTTTGGCGTCCCTCCTTGCTCTGGATCTCTCCGACATTTCAGAATTCGATGACGACGGTGAATTCGAGTCATGTCGGTAAGGAAGATCGTGACGGTTCCAGCTGTAGGGTCCCGAAGCAGCCCTCGAACGTCGGCGTCTGAGTGGAGGATGTCCATCCTCACGCGGCAGTGCATACGATTCATTGCTGTCGTTGTCCGGGTACTGCGTCGCGTAGAACACCTCAGTGCGCCCTCGCTGTCCAACTTCCCCATCAGACTCCACATCGGGCGGTGACATCGGTACACCAGAACGGACCTCGCTGATCTCGGACGCCTCCGAAGCTGATACCATAAAGACGCCCGAGGTGGCGTTGCCCAGCTCCGACGCAAGCACGGCTGACGCATCCTTCATGTCCTCCTCCGCTGCAGCTGATCCACCATCTGCTCCCGGCATCCCGTCAGCACGCACACTATCTGTAGCGTTTCCGCCATCAGTTGTACGCGTAGATAATGTGTGCGCACGCACCTCGCCCAGCCCCGGTATTCCGTCCACGCGCATACTATCTGTAGCGTTTCCGCCATCAGTTGTACGCGCAGATAAAGTGTGCGCACGCACCTCGCCCAGCCCCGGCATTCCGTCCACACGCATACTATCTGTAGCGTTTCCGCCATCAGTTGTACGCGCAGATAATGTGTGCGCATGCACCTCGCCCAGCCGCAACGACGGTGAGTGTTCCCACTCCACACGCATAGGCAGCGGGTTCCCATAAGGAGGTCGGCCCTGTGTGTACCAGCCTTCACCCTGATATGGTGTTGGAAATTGGACATTCCTGAAAGGGTAATGTCCAGTCCAGGTGTGTAATGGTAATGGCGCCGCTGCATCGGTGGGTGCAGCCGATGGTGTCATATACTGCACCGGCTGATCCGCTGTCCACGGTGGTGGCATTGGCCCTCCTGAATATAAACTGCCGGGTGCAGCAGCTGGGAGGAAGTTAGCTGCTGCCATTGGTGATGGCCTATACATAGGGACTGCGAAGGCAGCAGGATCAGAGAACTGCGCACCATATTGCCCCGTTGTAGGCTGCCGAACATACCGTTCGGCAGTGGCAGCTCTCATGCCTGCGCCCGAAACTGCTGCTCCAGGATACCCGGACGATGGTGCCACGTGCCCGGCTTCAGAATGCGCCCAAAGGGGCGCAGCAGCAGCAGGATCAACAGCAGGTTGAGAATATGGCGCCACTGGATGTGCTCCCGTCGGTGTGCCAAGGGAAGCTGCCGGCAGGTGGTGAGGATAATGGCTTACCGGAGGTAACCCAATATATACTCCTGGCGGACCGACGGCTGAGGTGTGCTGTCCGTGTTGCATATAGTGTGCTCCTGAGGGCGCACCATAACCGAGAAAGGGTATCTCGGCATTAGCCTGATAGTCAGGATTTGTCTGGGGTGTGCCCCTGAACATTCCACCCGACGTATTATACGTATATACGTCCGTGCCACTCATAGTCAAAGTCCAGATATATATACGACGTCACTATCCACAGAACGGTCCACCCAGTAGGTTGTCGTTAACGTTGAAACCAGCCCCGACCCGTGCAGGATGGGTTTGTGTGCGCCACACACGAAGCTGTTTTTCGTTTCCGACCACTAAGAATACTATACTAGAATGATATTCTGTGTCCAGAAAAGCCGTTTACGTTTGCTAGACGTCACTGTACGAATACCGTACCCTGAGTGTTAAGAGCTGAAGGAGACGGCATACTGCATACTACCGTGAGTTTCCGTGCATTCCAGACACTTTCCGTCAATATACATATTGTCCAGGTATAAGTAAACGTCGTTGCAGTGCTATATTGCCGATCCGAGCATATTTTTCAAAAACCGATGAACGACATGTTTGACCGTTCACAGTGTGAGAAAAAGCGCCGAACGTGTCCTGAACGATATATGATCTCTAGAGGCTCGTAGTCGTCAAAAATACTTTTCCATGGATAAGTTTGACATATACAAACGGAAAATGATGACTAAGAGCTCATCTCCCCCCCAGAACATACTGTGCGCATGGAAGTCGCTCACGCTGAAGAAAGCCGAGTGCTGTTATCCCGCGCGAATAGCATAATTGAAGGCAGCACTCGCCACATCTGATACCAATTTGTCACGGGCACACAAATGCATATACGAAGTTTCAGGGTAATCGGATACGAATCGATATATATCACAACCGGTGATTATGCAATACAGCCCGTGTTACGAAAACATTTTTATTCTGTAACAAAGCTCCCGAAGGAATCGTGTTTCGTCACTATATAGCACAGATTGTTCGGCTAGTTTCTCTCGTCACAGGAATCCCTGTTTTTCCCCAACCTGCGCCGCCATAAATGTCATCTCTATCGTCATCTGTCACGGTATTGTACCAACACCGTTGATTCTGTCATAATCGTTCCTAATAATATTTCTATCGTTCACGATTCTGCCAGAGAGATAACATTTACTGATTTTGCATTCTTCATCCACGATCTCAGATTCCCTATCAATATTTCTCCCAATATGCCGGTAATCTGAATCGGATCCCCCTTCCGTGGGGGTAATTGACAGTCTATCGTGCCCCCTGGCACAGCCAGAGGGTGAAGACGCACTACGCACGGGAGGAGGCGATGCTCACGCCGCTGGAAATCAACACATCGCACCTACGGGGGGTCTAAAAGCGGAAATTACTTAGGGTTCCTTTAGATATGTTGTATATCCGTATATGATACATGCCTATGATGTTCTAACGGGTATTTTTGTCAAGGAATTCGATGGTGATAACCGTTTTTGCTAATTTTGATCCTACATGCTTGTGCAGGCAATACTATTCGAGGTACTGTGTACCGCGATATTCAATAATATGGCGTTGGGGCACATAACTTGTGCAATTGACTTTGTGCCATTTGGAGTAGTGTGTAAGTATTTATTAAGAGTGGAAATATCCGGAATATATTCCTTAAAGTATACGGAAATAAATAATATCACGCTTCCACGCACATATGAGCACTCGGTGCACGTGGGAATGAAGACTGCGCCTCAAACCCTAAGCGCTCTGCTCCCATAAGGTGCAAGTGTGCTCAAAGCAGGTAAATACTCAAGTCTTGGACTGTCCAACCCTTTTATTTTCACTTCACAAGACGGGGAAACCCTGCACAAAAATATGCCGAGACGGAAGGCAAAGGGAGTTCCATTTCAGACTGGAGATGCAAACGTGCAGGTTGTGCGCAACAAAGCTGATGCGACTTCGGATGCGACCCCAGCTTCTCCTGTCATCACAACACGCACGGAGACCACAACCAAAACTATTCAACAACTAAAAGGAACCGTTGCTACTTTGGAGCAAGCTAGAGATCGTCTGATTCAAACGAAGATGGAGCAACAAACACTCATTCACCAACTCCGTGACGAGGTTCGGAAATTGAAAAAACGGCTATACCGTTTCAATGAGGCCAACACGGCAGCACCGGCCAGGCAGGCAGTGGACGGCTATATAGATGACATAGCTGCGAAGGACACTGCAAGCAAGCGGAGCATCGACCGCCAAGTTCAACGCATGGCAAAGGCGATTGCAGATTGGCTCAAGCAGGCTTTCAAGAGTGACCTCCATTTGAGAGCCGCACTTGTGAAGCTCCTATCCCGTCGCCCTTACCACTATATTTTGCAGGAGGCCGTTAAAAAAGTTCCGGACATAACCCGCAAGATTGAGACTGTCACTGTTCGAAAAATCGAGGCACATTGGAACACCGATGTAGGATTGGCAATTCGCTTGCGGTGCGAACTAAGTGAGAGGAAGTACCAGTACCTTATACATGCACTTTCTGACGTGTATTGCGAGGAAGAAGATAAATATAAACGGCACCAGATATCTCCTGGCGTTTCCATGCCTGCACTTCCCAGCAAGAACTCCACTGTTACTAAGATGAAAGAATTGTTTCACGAGGCACAACCAGAGACTTCTGAAGATGCTCAACGTGTGACGGTGTCGTTCTCTCATGCCCTCACAGAGGAACTCGCTCGACACCCAATAACAGGGCCTAATATGCACGTGCAAATCGACGGCGACGGTGCAATTGTATTTCGACACGTGAGTCAAGTGGCAGTCGTGTGCAAGTTACTTCGTGAACGTGTAGACCGACATGAAGGATATCAACCTAACTCTCCTCTGGCTGCAAACGCTCTGCTTATCTACGAGGGGAAAGAGGACTATAATGATATTAAACGTCACTGTTCACGTCTTTTGGATGAGATGGCCGTGATAAAACGAGACGGCGGTATTCGGATCGGCAATCGTGTGATCGATGTCTGGTACACGGCAGGGGGTGACCTAAAGTGGTTGAACACTTTGATTGGACTTGCAACTATTGCTTGCAATTGCCCTTGCCCGTGGTGTGTATGTCCTCGCGGAGGGTTTGGGGACCTATCTGCAACGCACGAACGAAGAACAGTGCAGAACTCCCTTCAGCGGTCTCACCTTCCACATGCAGGCATGACGTTCCCATGGACTTGTCTTGAGTGCGACACCGAGTTTGAAAATCCCGACGAGCTTCGCGACGAGGTTCTGCCAAACAAGACATCCCACACCAGGCACGCTCAGTTGCATTGTGGACACCGCCACCACACGCCTGTGCTATTTGGTGACTATATCGAGGTGTGTCAACACGTGGCAGACGTATTGCATTTGTTCCTGAATCTAATCAAGGAACTCTTGGAGGAATCGGTGATGCGGCATGCTTTCACGCAAACCCTTGTGGACGCGGTCACTAAATATCTACAAGAGAAGGTTGGGTGTTACATCAAAGTTGAAAAGCAGAGCACCCGCCAAGACTTGGACTACGAGAAACGGCCGAAATTGATCGGACGAGAATGCAAGCTCATGTTCGAGCACTACGATGCGGCGATGCTCACAGTGTTGGACGAAGATGACGACGAATATGCACTATTCACGCGTTGTTGGGAGGCACTCCGTAATTTGTGGAATGCTTTTTGCACGCGTTTGGACAACGATACCGCTGAGTGCAAGTTGGCCAAGGCACGAACAATCAAGAATCTAGCTAAAGAATACTGCCAGGCTTTCGCGAAAGCCCTCTCTGACGAGAAAGTGCCCCTCTATGCTCACATCGCCTACGAGCACTTTCCTGAGTGGGTAGAGCACCTGGGTGATGTGATGGACTTGAGCACCGAAGGTCTTGAGCACTTCCACTCAGTCAGGAAGCGGGACCTGCGCAACATGAACAACCGCCGTAAAATCGGGGCGAAAAATAAGACGGGTCGAACTGCCCAGAGTATGAAAGTGCACGTGGCGAAGAAAAAGATAAGCAAGGCAATACCATCGAGATTTGACAAGCAACACCAAAGGAAGAAAATATTGAGACGAGCACGAGCTGCCTTGGAAATATATGATACCGAAACCGCAGGTACGGCGGGCCGTACGCACCTCCCTCGTCCTCCTTTGGAGGAAACCGCTTGTTCACCATGTCGATCTCCCATTGTGACAATCCTCGCTTCCAACGAGTCTTACGAACTTCTGCTCGTTTTTCTTTTGCAGACTGAACTACCTTCTCAGCTACGGGCAAACCGGCGGCTTTGAACTGGCCTGGTTTAAGTGCTACTGACTGCACTATGAGCTGCTTCGGGTCGTAGGGGATCTTGCTTCCCCACCAACGCTTGGACGAAGGAAATCTCTTGCCTACGCGAATGACACCGGACTTGTTGAATAAAACCACTTGGTAGTTGAATTTCAACTTGGCAGCACCGTCAGCGGTAGTGCTGTGCTTTAGAATTACGGGCGGGGTGACCCCGACTAGCTCGCCGCTTTTCAGAAGTTTGAAGGACCCTAAACCTTGCTCAGGGTTCACTTGCTGAAAATTAAATAACTTATCTATTACTCCTTGACTCTGAATACGGATAGACGCGTGCGTTCCAGTCCTACTCTCCCAGCGACGTGGGTTAGGCAGAAGGTGTGACTTGATTAGAAAGTCAAAAACCTCACGTGGGAAGTTGTGGACGTCAAACCACTTTAGACTACCACACCGCCCCTTCAATGACCGAAAGGTTCTTTTGGCGGCGTGCACCAGAAAGTTTCGGGGGTCTACAGATATCAGAGGACGCCCCAACGGTTTTTCACAGTCCTCACAGGGTTGATTCCTCACGACTGGGCGACGCCCAAAGCTTGAGGCTTTCTCGTCGTGTACACACTTGGGACACCGCATTCGCACGTAGGCCTGTAAATTCTGAGCTAAGTGCGCGTAGAGAGCCTAACCGCGAAACCGACAAAATCAAGACCGTTACAACGAAACCACTAAAATTCTGAAACGCGTACGTTTAAAAAAACACGCAATCAAATTGATTTAAAAAAAGATGGGCACCACTTTCGCGTTTCGTTTTAGAGCCTTTTGCGCTCGGACCTAAGGCAAACTCTGATAGTACGGTTGGGTGCAGCTGGGGCGGCAAGGTTAGCAGTCAATAACTTGGCCCGTGGCCACTTTGTAAGAGTGCAACTCGCTTCACAACATTTTGGAAGGCTTGTTTTTTGAAAAATTCTTCACTCACCACGTGGCATTCTAATTTTGCTCCATACGGCTGTCCGCGCGGCAGTCGGTTAGCCGTCTGGAAAATCGCTTGTTAACGCCATCCGCGGGCAGTGATGACCGCGGATTCGGTTCCGCTTTTCGCGGGGCCTGAGTCGCGATGTGAAGTCCTTCATGTACCGCTGGTCCTTGGACCTAGCCTGGCCGACGAAGCGCATCACGAAGGCTCAGAACCAACGAGTCTTGGTCATGATCGAGCACTATACGCGGTTCGTCGTGTGCGTCCCAATTCCTGACAAGGAGGCCACCACCATCGCCAGCGCGTTCCGCAATCACGTTCTATCCGTGTTTGGAGCGCCAGCGGAATGCCTTGTAGATGGGGGCTCGGAGTTCGAGGGTGAGTTCGCCGCCCTGTGCAGACAGTGTCTTATCGATCGGAGAGTAACCTCACCGAGCTCACCAGAGGGCAATGGTTTGACTGAAAGGGTGGTGCGCACCCTCAAGTTCTGCTTCAAGAAGATGGCCCTCGACAAGGGCCTGGACTTCGAGTGGGACGAGATGCTCTGGTCGCTCGTACTCAGTTATAACGCAGCTAAGCAGCAGTCGACTGGCGTGGCGCCGTTCACACTGTTGTTTGCTCAGGAAGCCACCGTGCCACCGGATCTTCGTGCACGACCCGAGTTGGACTTTGAGAAGCAGGAGGAGAAGACGCTGGCTGAGGACTTGTTGCAGCGAGCAGCCATCGTGAAGAAGCTCATGGTGCATGCAGGGTGCAACCTGGAGATCGCTCAGCACCGCGACACCTTGCGATACGAGCACAGAAGGAGTGGCAGCTACGAGCCGAAGCCTCACCAGTTCAAGGCAGGAGACTTCGTGTACATACGACAGCAGCCGCGCTCTGGCATGGAAGTGGCCACCAAGCCAGCTATTTTGAAGATAGTCAAAGTGCAGAGAGACGGGGTGGTAGTGTTGGAGGACAGTACGAAGTTGCGAGAGAAGAGCACGGTGCAGAGCATCGCACCGTGTCATCTGCAGGTGAAAGACCAGTACGACTGCAGCGCAGCTATCCCCAGCAAACATCACGCGTGCGAGAAGTGCAGGAGGACAGATGGGGAGGCGGCCATGCTGTTGTGCGACACCTGTAATCGTGGCTTTCACACGTGGTGTCTGGAGCCGGCGCTGGATGGAGTGCCTGAAGGAGACTGGCAATGTCCCAAATGCTTGGGCGTGGCCGTGGTGGCAGCTGCCGCCGAAGTGAGCACGTCTATCGTGGAGAAGATGGCTGCCATGGAGCTGCAGCTGAGAGAGAAACTGGGCGCCGATGTGGTGTTGCTGCCCGCAGACGTGGGTCCGCATCGAGCTGTGAAGCCGGGACGCGAACACCCGTGGCAAGCACTCACATCGCGACAGATGCTCAAGAGAGAAGGGAGCATGGGGGATCTCCCTGACAGAGTGGCATGGGGGAATCAGGAAGAACTCAGCAGGGTAATCACAGACGTGATGCCAGGATTGTGGCACGAGGGTCATCGCACCATCTTGAGCAGGAAGTGCTCAGAACAGCATGCTCGTGCGAGAAGCCTGCGGAAAGCAGCTACGGTGCAGGCCATGAGTCCAGAAGAAGTGCAGAAGAGAGGGGATGTTACGCAGTTGAGCAGAGCTCAGGTGAAGATTGCCAGTCAACTGAATTGGGGCTTGGAGCTGGTGATGACAGTTCCCCAGGAGGTTAGACGCCTAGCGCACGAGGTGACTTGGGAGAAGATCACACAAGTCTGGGACCCTTGGGCTGGTACAGGTGTCATTGGCAAAGTCATGTCGTTGGAGTGGCCTCACCTGAAGTTCATGAACAACGATTGGAACCCGCAGCTGAAATGGCATGAAGCCCTTAACGCCTTACAACCGGGCAACTATCGTGCTTGGAAGGAGAAGTATGGGGTGTGTGACGCGGTGGTGACCTCACCATGGTTCGCAGTGCTGGATATTGCTCTACCATTGGCAGTGCTGGCCAGCAGAGTGGTGGCTTGTATTCATGTGCCATCGCACTACATGACAGATATGACAGAGAGCAGGGCACAGTACTTTCGTAAGTTGTGCCATGCTGGACGTTTACACGTGATTGGACACTTAGAGCATGGGCCCATTGGCAGAAGATGTATGTGGGTTATGGTGTTCAGAAACCCTTTGACACGGGCCAGGATGCTACGAGGAGGAGAAGCTTCTGGAGTGGGTATGTTTACTTTCAGCATGGGCAAGTTCGCGCTGGATGGTGTCACGACGGAAGATGCTGAGCAAGCTCTTGTCTAGAGTCTGTGCTACCAGTGTCAGCTACAGATGGGGGATGTTGAGAAAAAGAGCTTGCACAAGTTGTAGATAAAGAATATCCAAAAATTTTATGATTTTGTGTTGTCACAGTAGGAAGCCAGCTGTGCAGTCAGTCAAGGAGATATGAGCAGAGATAAGCCTGTGTTGTGAAAGCGATAACAATAAGTAAGACTGTTTAGTAGTAGGACTAGAGAGTCGTGCTTTGTGTGGACGCTTCGTGCATAAGTTCGCGACAGCTGTCACAAACCGCGACCTATCGTGTATCTTGGCCGGGTTGTGACACTCGTCGTAGCAGTCCCTGTGACGAACATATGACACGCGCAGTACGAGGCGCGCGAGCAGTTATGACAAGTGAAGAGATACGGAAAGTCAAGCGGGTGTTACACTGGTTTGGAGATAGTGAGAATAAGTAGGGCGGCGCAGCAGGGTGAGACGGACGCTCATTTTTGTTTTGCCTTCGTAACAGCGATTCGGAAGAGAGAAAAGACTCGCTCAGACCGCGAAAACAGCAGTGTCATGATATGAGAATTAATGAGATATGACATTCTTTTGCTTGCAAAGAGATACTTTGGTGGAGATTGTTCCTGTGTGATAGCGTCAGAACTGTAATCTACAGTCTTTTACATGTTGAGAAAAAGAGCTTGCACAAGTTGTAGATAAAGAATATCCAAAATTTTTATGATTTTGTGTTGTCACAGTAGGAAGCCAGCTGTGCAGCCAGTCAAGGAGATATGAGCAGAGATAAGCCTGTGTTGTGAAAGCGATAACAATAAGTAAGACTGTTTAGTAGTAGGACTAGAGAGTCGTGCTTTGTGTGGACGCTTCGTGCATAAGTTCGCGACATCTAGAAGTTAACACTCGACATGGGTCGGTCTGGATATACCGTGCGCTTGGTGCTAGCTAGAGATGTAGAGAATAAACGCTGATGAAAAAGAGTTTATTTTGCCATACAATTGCTTGTTCACAGAGGACAATGAGAAGGGCTAGTCACCGGAAGACAGTACATCAAGGCACGGAAACGTTGTTAATTATTATTATTATTTATGTGCAAGTTGAGAAACGGCTTGCCGTAGTAGTCGTTGTGCAGTTGCATATGTGTGCGCCGATGTTGAAGCATGTAGTGAGCATGGCCATCCAAGACCCATGCCTATCGCTACCTTGAGCGTTCCAGGATCGCTATCAAACCCTGCTGAGCGTTCCGGAATCGTTCTAGTACCCCGAGCGTTCCAGGATCGCTCCCATACTTGGAGCGTTCGGGATCGCTCCGCCATACTTGGAGCGTTCCGGAATCGTTCTTGTAACTTGACCGAAACTGGATTGATCCTGTAAGAAACTTCCCTCCCGGGAACGATCCCGTTCAGAATCGCGAAAAGAACGATCCTGGAACGCCTCGCCATTTTCCAGATGAAGTCATATGTAAAAATAAAAAGCGTTGGGCGCCCAGTCAGATGCCATGACGGTGTGTCGCGCTATACCGCAAAGGCTGCGCGATCAAAGGCAAGCACGTGCACAATCACCAACCACAGAACAACGGTGATAACCCATAACCTAATGGAGAGTGTGAAACATATATGTGATGCATATTACATACATCACACATACCAAAGGAAAACGAAGCGTCCGGTGGCAGTCGAAAGGCGGGTGCAAACTCTAAGATGAGATGATAAAATACAACGAGTCGCGTTTTATTATCGGAGAGCGAACGAAATGCACGGATGATGTGGCACCTCGAGGTCGAGGGGTGACCAGAGACGGTGCCGCTGCCTCCCTTATAGAGGGCAAAAGTCGGCGCTTCCATGAATTTGTAGCAAGCAGCACGATAGGCATCCGATAGTTAAAAAATCATACCGTGATCATCACGACGCGTGTCCCCGCGGCGCGACGGGGCGCATGCAATTCAGGGAAGATATCTTCCGTTGAGCTGGTACGGCCCCAAATCAAAATTTCTTTCGGCCCGCCTTCGGTCCGCCCGGTCCGAACTACAAAATGCCCGCCGCAGGCGCGAAAATTTTAATCTTAAGTATGGGAAAATGCAAAATCGCAAAATTTTCATCAAAATTTTAGAAGTTTGCGCCAAATTGGTTCGGCCCCAAAGCAATTTCTCTTTCGGCCCCTCTTCGGCCCGGGCCTCATTTTGGCGACTCAGTTCGGCCCGGGGCCGGCCAATCGGGGTAAGATATCTTCCACACATGCAAGTATACAAACTGAGCCACACGCAGAAGCAGGTATATCACAACGTGAAACACACACACACACACACACACACTGTATGTATGAGCGAAGGTCGCCTATTAATGACTACTTGCGCATCGTCAATTTGTTATTGATATTTCGCCCACTTTCTCGTGCAATATACAACGGCAGTGGGATGCTAGCTTAGTTTTTCTTGTTTTTGAGTTTTCCGCGTTGCGACAACCGAGGTAATGTGTGGGTTCGGCGGATCACAAGTTCACAACGATGTTAAGAAATCCAAATGCTCCCCTGCAAGAGAGGTGGTGTTGGTTCAGCGACGCGTCCAAAAACTCGTCCGTCCAAGATTTGGACGGACGGACGGACCATTTTTTGGACGGACGGACGGACCAAACGTTCAAACATTCTAAGATTTCGAAAATTAGGGCTCCCATACTTAAGCCCATACTTAAGGAGTGTAACGCGTCGGCCCGCGTCGACGCCTGCGTTTTCCCATACTTAAGAAAATGTTTATTTTTCTTGTCATACGTAAGGAATATATAGCAGGCTTTTTGGGTTTAAACAGATGCCGAGTCCCAACAACAATAATTGGGGGGGAACCGGTCTTGACAAAACTGGTTCGGAGGTCACCCTAAGACTCGCATCCGCGGTTAAATTAGCAAAAATGAAATAGTTTTGACAATTGTATACATTGGGGGTGCAAGTCTTTCATAGTTTGCAGAAAAGACGGTTCTGACAATCGTACAGCCCCTGAACAAAAAAATACAGGGGCTTCCTTAAGAGTGCAAATTGAAAAGCACAGGGGCTGTATTTTTGTAGAAACAGATATAAATATTTCCGGGGGTATGAGATTTTCCTCTAATCTGGCGTGTCTTGAAATTCCCGCCCGACGTTTGGAAAACACCTGCATAGGAAACACAACGAACATAAACAGTCAGAGTGAGGTTCCGACGGATGTTGAAACGGAAGGAGATGCTGCAATGGCGCACCTTTGCAAGCGAGGAGAAAGCACCTTTTTTTTGTCGCGAGGTGTATGTTTTCTGTCGTGTCGCAAACAGATCCGATTATACTCAACATTATACACCGACTGTTCGCAGCTTTTTCAAAAAAAAGCTGCAAGGTCCTGCGTTTCCCTTATAGGAGCGAAACAGGTTTTCCTGGAAAAAGTGACATCGACATACGCGATACTACCAGAACTGTCCACCTTGGGGCCCTTTTTTACGGAAACAGTGTGATTTCCCCGACAGATCGGGAGTAGCCGCCCACATATAATTATGTTGCAGTCCACACCGGTCACCTTAAGATGGCAAGCAGGAGAGTTATACAAATCGATCGAGCATTGCCGCCAATCAGAGACGCATAGAATATTCCTGGGCGTAGTATCGAATTATGGATATTCATGCAGAAGTTATCAGCGCGACAGATTTCAGATGGCGTATAAAAGATATTTCCGACCGATCGCGCATAATCGCCAATCAGAGAAGCCATGAGATTAGATAAACTCCATGAATATGGGTCACACGCGAAATACCATAAGCTGACTGTGCACGTAGAAGGAGCACGTGTTTTTTGTATAATTATAGAAGGAGCACGTGCTACAGATTTCAGGGTGGCTTACACGAGATGTTTTCGACCGATCGCGCGTAACCGCCAATAAGAAGTGCGAGCACCTGAGATAGGCACCATGAATATGGGACGACAAGGAACAGGGATCGCACGACAAAAACGAGATGGTTTGCAGACGCTGGCTAAGCCAATCAGCGACGCGATCAGTTTCGATTTATATATTGGTAAATTAAAAAACTGCACCATAAAAAGCCCTTAAGTGTGGCGTCCTCGCGACAAATGCGATGCGACTGGATTCAGACTTTCGCAACATGCTGACATGGCATGGTTTTGCGACACGGTGTACTTTCTTTTGTCGCACGAAGATTACAGTGTCACAGTTGAATGCCACACCCGCTAGACATGTCGGTGTGACCTCCATCCATCGTCCGGTCGACATCAACATGGCAACGCATGTCATGTCATGGCGGAATCGGCTCACCGGTGAGACCCACGCGGGCCGCGGCTGCGGCTGGCTGATTTCACATATCCGATATTATCTCGATTTTGACACATAAGTTCACTCTTGACGCTTTGGTTATGCGGCGCACCTCACACTGTTTTCTGCTGTGTCCTGCTTTGTCCTGCTGCATGTATTTTTTCCTTGCATACTAACTAATTTCCGGTTAGATCGTAACATCCTTGCTGAGTTGCTTTTCGTTGTTCTACAGGTCGCGTTCGTTGTTGCTTTACGTGTGACGCCGCCAGCAGCATTCGGTTGCTGGCGGCACTTAAATTTCTTCGTAGACGGCATTCGTTCTTGTAGGCCGGCTGACGGGCTGTGCCTAAGCCCGACGGTTTTCATGTTGTCACAAGCTTTCACTAACTGATATTTTGCAGGAATTTACTATTGGTTTTCGAGCGCCTGTTTTGTATTCGTTCGTTCTGTTCGTTTCCCCTGTTGTGTGCGTTTTTTCCGAGGGCGATATCTGCACAGATTGTGCAGCGTGGTTTCGAGTCCCACCGCTCTCACTGACTTTGCGCTCTGTAATTTTGCAGGATATTCCTGTTTCGCCGCAATGCTGAATGCCTGCTTGCCTTCCTGACTGCTTGTTTCGCGTGTGTGCTGTTACCCATGGCGTGTGCAACTGGTTATGTTATTTCATCTTATTTCTGACTTGTCTGCGTTTACTGCGTGCAGGGTTTTCTAATCTTTTATGATCATCGGCGAGACGCATGTTGCCGTGTGGAATTTGTGAAGAGTGTATTTTGAGCTATTTTGCTTATTGTTCTCGCATGTTTGTTTGCCTGACTGTTTTTATGATTTTTGCAATATTTTTTCACTTCGTTCTGACGTTTTAGCGTTCGCTGTGTGCAGGTATTTCAGTTTAACTTTCATCGCTGGCGAATTGCATGTTGCTGTGCCCATCATCCTGCCTAGCTTTTGGATATCAGAAGTCACTCCTTGATAGGATTTGTTTTGTTCATAGCTGTGACTTCATATTCGAAATAGTATGCACTGCGCTTTTATTGTAAATGTATATGCATAGTAATGTAATGAAAATAGAGTAGAAAATATAATCATGCTGTGCTAACGTGAGCGCATTCTCCTGCCGATTGTTAGTTAGTTTGAATATGCCAGCGTGTCAAAATTGTTTCTTCCGTAAACTGTAATATTATTATGTTTACAGTCATACAGTAATCACTCACATTTAAGGAAACTCGACGTTAAGGAAATAGCCAGCGTTTCGGGGGGGGGTACCCAACTCGATGAGAAAAGCTGACTGGATTTTCCGACTTATGAGATGGCCTGAAATAAGGAAAATGACCGCTGGCTGCCTAGCTGGAGAGGCATTTCTTAAACTAAGAAAACTTTGCCGGGAAATTGACAAATATGGTATATTTGATGGGTTTTCATGATTTTTTGCACAAAACTTGTCTTAAAGGTTTAAGTTCCTGATAGTCTGTTTCAGATATAATATCGTCATCAAAATCTTGCTTTAATTCTTTAAGCTGCGCACGGCTCTCAGGGTCCATTTTCTCGGAAAATGAACACCTTAAGAGAACGGGCTGGCTAGGGAAGGTGTCCACGTGGATGGTTATGGAATTCGCTGGCTGGCTCACGAGATCGCGGTCCACTATCCATAGCGTTCTCTTATGACGCTGACGCTGGCGGGGGGGGGAGGGGGGGTACCCAACTCGATGAGAAAAGCTGACTGACCTGGATTTCTCTGTTTTCTTACAGGTGGGTGATTACTGTAATCTTTTGTACAACTTTCCGTAAATATTCTGTCCGTAAATATCAGTCTTCTTTGTGTCGCTGCGACAATAATGAGTCCCCTACTCCCTGTTTGTCGCACTGCGACAATAATGAGTACCCTACTCCCTTTTGTCGTCCCAGAATATAATTGCTGTGTCGCATGGTGCGACAAAAATAATAGATCATGCGACAAAAATGAAGTGCTACCCAAGCGAGGATACATATGCACGTACTGGGAAGACTCTCCGGAATCTCCCAGCACTTACTTTCGCCGCTATGAACGGCGAAGGAGGGTCTGGTGCACTGACGGAAGGGGCACCGTCGGTTGGCACACTGTCGATTGGAGCACTGCTGGGAGCAATCTTAGTTTCGGATGTTTCGGATGGGGCAACTGCCTCTAAAGCTGCAGCGATGGAGAACACTGGCGAGCAAGGAACCGCCACGTTATCGTGTAGAGTGGGAGTTTCCAGCAAAGGCAACTCCGTGGTGACCAAGAGTGCAGCAGCATTCTCATTTTCGGTCCCAACCCTCGCAGCCCCAGCATTGATGATGAGCCCTTGCCTCTGCAAGGTCGAACGCTTTTTGGGCATGTTGGCAGCTCAGTTTTTTTTTGAAACCCAAGTATCCAGCAGTTTTGCCCTGAGCGTCCATACGCTCAGCAGGCCATAGTGCACGAACGGAGTCGACGACCCAAGCAGGATGCGGCACTCTCCCTCTCTGCATTACACGTAGAAAACACAGGGGGGAAACGATGATCAATCGGTTAGTGTTAGAAAGTGTGGGGACACGCACGACCGGAACGAACCAATCTCAGCGGTCCACAACGACGGAAGATATGCTCGAACGAAGGAACGAAGGGAGGTAGTCTAGAAGTCCACTTACCACTTCTCGCCACTGGATGATGCTTTGGAACATGAGCGTACGCCTATCGGCGTCGTGCGGGAGATCTCTGCTTGCAACGTCATCGATCAAGGCCTGCACTTCTTCGAGGGTGAGATCCGCGGAAGGGCACAGAGCTGAATAGGCTACCAAGTTTTGCGCAGGGTTGGATAGGTCAGCAGGCGCGGGGAATTATATCTCAGTAGCATCCATGCAAAAACAAATAGCAAGCACTGCACAGCAAACAGGCAGTCCGTCCGTCCCCCGTGCAAACTTCGTCGCAGCCGCAAGGTCTTGAAAGAGAGAGAGAGAGAGCGCGCTCCTCACTGACGCGACCAGCCACGTACCGCAGATCGCGACATCCACGAGCGCACAGAGCCGGATCGCAGCCTGCATGAAGTTGTACCTTGAGAACGGGGCCGTCCTCATTGACGCGATCAACCACGTACCGCAGACCGCGACATCCACGAGCGCGCAGAGCTGGATCGCAGCCTCCGCGTAGCGGTACCTTGAGAACGAGGTCGACCTCACAGGTGTGATCAGCCACGCACCGTAGACCGCGGCATCCACGAGCGCACAGAGCTGGATCGCAGCCTCCGCCTATCTGTACTTTGAGAACGACGCCGCCCTCACTGGCGCAATCAGCCGCGCAGCGCAACGCACGACCTCCACGAGCGCGCAAAGCTGGATCGCAACCTCTGCGTATATGCACCTTGAGAACGATACCAATCTCACTGGCGCCATCGGCCACGCCCCGCAAATCGCGACATCCACGAGCACGCACAGCATGGCCGTTCACCGACACTCAGCCATGCCAGTCACTGACGACGCTCAGCATGGTTTGGGGCAGCCACACATTTTGAAAAAATTATTCAAAATTTGGGTGCTTATTTTGGCTTTGAAAATTTTCAAAATTTGGAAAAATTTGGGTGCCTTTTAGGAAAAATCTGGGGCGTCTGGAAAAATCTGGGAGTCTCTGGGAAATATGGGGGGCTCTCTCGGAACTTGTGAACCACTTTGGTGAGTTTTCTCGAAATTGGTTCATAAAATTCACACTGCTGTAACGCGTAATGCGCTGGGTATTCTGAATTATTTATGACGTTTTTGTATATAATTCATATTTGGGAACTGCCGTTTTCCCGACACAACTGACATGGCAAGAGAAATTCAGCGCAGATGAATATGGCAGTTCGATTAAGATACTTTACACGGCTGACATCGCTCGAAAACCCATCATGTGTTAAGTACGAGAACCCGCCGCATTAAGCCCCCCTTAAATATTCTCTTTTCGTGATTATTACTGGTCATACGAGCCTGGAAAGGTCCAACGTCCAACTCTATAGCCGATGTGGCGCAACATCATTCACGTCTTGGATACTTTTCGTGATTCATTAGACGGGCGAAATTCGGAATTATAATCTCATTCATCTGAACCGTGCACTGAAAATATAGTAAGATCTGCATTTGATCGTGCGTCCCCGCGAAAAAGTTGAAGTGGGGTACGCCACATTTCTTGCGTGGTATATGACTGCTTTTTTATACGGTATGTCATTTTGAGATGCAAAATATTTGGTTTGGGTTTTGACAGATTCACCTCTCGCATACTCGCAGTGTCCCTGTCCCGTTCTCGAAAACATGTCCCAATTCTCGTTTCGCTGTCCTAATTCTTGGTCATTTTACAGCAGATGTCGCTTTGAGCATTTTGCGATGTACAGATGCTATTTGTTAACTATGCAATTTCAACTTAACGCGGGACGCTCTCTCTCTTTCTCTCTCTCTCTCTCTCTCTCTCTCTCTCTCTCTCTCGCAGTGGGACCCCGTACAGCCAGGCGAAGATTTTTAAGATTACGTGTTCATCTAAGTAAAAATTTCCTATCTAATATTATCACATATTTCTACTGAGTCAGGGGGTATTCGCATCACAAAGAATGTTGACCCCTTTCACTACTTTTGGAAGTCGCGAAAATCCTAAGATCCCGCTCAACATACCCACATGACCGCGCCGGCCCTTAGCGAGAATTGTGGTTGGCCTTTCAGAGCGTACGAATTCATATTGAAAGATAACACATATGATATACTATTTTGGTAAGCCGTTCCCTCATCCGCAGCGCATACTTGCTTGCAACCGAGCGCGCAGATGAGGGACGAAACCCTAGCGGAACCGTGGACGCGGTTGACATCCGCGTTTTTGCTAGGGCTGACAACGCGCTGTCAGATGCTCAAAATGTGTTCGTTATGCGTATATGATATGTGTGGTACGCTTGTGCTATGCATTATGCTTTCATGCGTTGCGTATGTCGAGCCGTTCACTCGATGCGTGCCCAATAACCCCCTCCCTTGCGCGGCGTTCCAGATCCCATATTATGCACAGATCTCGCCGCGCGCGCAAAAAATATGTTGTTCATAACACACCTAATGTCTATTCTGCGAAAGGCGCGGGTTAACCCGCCGTAACACGTTGTTACGGCGGGTTACCAATACCTAGGCATTTCAACGATATCGCGCGCGTAATTGACTCCGGGCAAAAAGTAGGAACAACAGGCGTTTATCAACCCTCAAAATTACCCAAAAACAGTTGGCAGAACTCCAAACACTTTGGTCTGAGGATTGGTAATCGACTTCGGGCAAAAAGTAGGAACAACAAGCGTTTATCAACCTTCAAAATTACACCCCAAAAGTTGGCAGAACGCCACACATTTTGGGCTGAGGATTGGTCTATACCGATAGGGAAGTGCTCTAGATCGAAACTTAAGGTCACAAAACATAAAACTTCCTTCAAATAATGTCACTTAGTGCCTTGGAACCACCACGTAGCCTACGCGGAGCAATAATAAACGAAGTTAGGGATTAATCCGCCGTAATTTTCGGGCCAACCCGCCCTAACTTTGAACGCCATTTCAGCCCGGTATAGCCATCCAAGTAGCAGCAATTAAAGTTTCCACACACAAAACTAACTACAATCAACATTGCCAAGCATGGGTTTTATGCGATATCTCGAATTATTGTGGATATTAGAGTGCTCGAATATCGCTCTTAGGTATTGTTAACCCGCCCAAAAATTAGTAGAATAGACACTAACAATAAGTATGCACAGTCTCGATGCTTGCGGTGTACCGCTCAGACCTCTACATCAACTGTTGATTATACGATTTATACCTCAGGCAAATTATGCTATCACCGCCAGATTGATAACTCTAAAATGCGAATCTTACGGTTCGAAGCACTCTTAAGACAGTAAATTGGTTCTCTACCACCTTCAACCCTAGAAGCCCTAAGGGAAACCCCTCACCAAAGTGGTTCACCAAAGTGGAATTAAGGGTTTTTGGCTCACCAAAGTGTACTCGGCCGATTCGCACAATCGATTTTTGCGCAACGAGATGCGCCTTGCCGAGACCTTTCCAACGATATACGACTCGAATATGTAAACGGACCGAGTACACCTTGGTGAACACCGGCACCCTTTGGTGAAAGTGTGCTTCCACATTCGCGAACCACTTTGGTGAGAAAACTCACCAAAGTGGTTCACAAGTCCCGAGCTGGGAAAATTTGGGTGACATGACCACATCGATCGACGCGACGATATCATGCATGGAGAGCTTGCGTCGCATGGTCGGCTGGTCGATGCCACGGCTGCGTTTGCGTGGCTTTCGGTGTCTACTGTCTTGAATGTCTTAACGTCAAGGCTAAAATCAGGGCGCCGGTATACAGAATGTCTATTGGGCGCACCTTACGGTGGGTTTACCCACCGTAAGAGACATTCGAAAACCGCATCGTTAGAGCTAGCATATTGTGCCAACTTGGGCAAACCCATGCGTTTCGACACACCTTGGGGGTTATATTAGTGCGTGGACTTGACAAAAGTACTTTACATACTGTATAGATGCGTCTAATATGCGTGCTAATACCAAGGGGTCAAGCGAAAAAACACCTCAAATCCTTACGGGTTACCCAATTATTGCATCTTTGGGTAGATTTTGAACATGCCCATCACATTCGGAATGTACCTATCACAATATTTTCATGAACTATGGCCCATAACAAATGTTTCTTATACTTGGCGCCATTCGATATATCGAATATATCACTCTACACAAGTAAGAAAAAAAAACAAAAAACATTTGCAATTTCAATATTTTTTCCATATCTAAGGGCAAAAATGACGATATTTTGTCTATACGGGGATATATATGCATGTTTCTCGCGAAGTATTGACTCAAGGTGGTAAAAATAGATCAAACTTCACGAAATGCACCCATGCGCACATTGGCATCGTGGATGAAACGCAGAAATCGGGCCACGTTTGTGTGCATTTGGGATCACGGCACCGAACGTGCCATCGGAGGTATATTGGGATGGATACCGCGGATATATCCGATCACAAGTACATGTCATTCGACTTTGTCCAGCTAAACATGAATGTCTCGTTGTGAAATCACATATGATCGACCATATTTGAGACCATTCGATGTGCATCATGGTGTTAACAAACTACGCTATGGTTAACCCACCGTAAGGCGTTCTTACGGTGGGTTGCCCCACCTTGAGCCCAATAGACAAGACGATACAGACCATACAATACATCAAAATGCTCGTAGACTATTCCTCATCAGACATCAAAATGCTCAACCCGGCCTGCAGGCCTGCTGACAGCGCCCGGCGGGCGGTGATGTGCGTCGAAGTGGTGCTAAGGCGCGGTGCACTTGGCAATGTCGGACAGGATCCGATGTCGACACTGGCCACCACGCCTCAACGCCTCCGCGTCTCCGTGCGTACGCGCCTCCAAGCCTCCAAGCCTCCGCGCGGAGCCTTCTGCGCATGCTTACAGCTCAATACAGTCAAGTAATTTTTTGTCAAATTTTGGGTGCCTTCTGAAAACGGGGGGGAAAATTTGGGTGCTTCATCGAAAAATTGACCAAAACAATTTGGGTGCCTTCTAGGGAAAATGTGTGGCTATGGCAAAGCATGGCCGTCCACTGACGCTCAGCCATGCCGTCACTCAACGACGTTCAGCATGGCCGTCCACCAACGCTCAGCCATGCCGTCACTCAACGACGCTCAGCATGACCGTCCACTGACGCTCAGCCATGCCAGCCACGCACCGACGACGCACAGCATGGCCGTCCACTGACGCTCAGCCATGCCGTCCCCCGACGACGCTCAGCATGGCCGTCCAATAACGCTCAGCCATGCCAGCCACCGACGACGCACAGCATGACCGTCCACTGACGCTCAGCCATGCCGTGGGTCCCCCGACGACGCT
>LGRX02022832.1:0-20380 GCA_001247695.2 Cymbomonas tetramitiformis | reverse complement strand
GGCTGGGTTGTCGAGGGCTGGGGCCCGCCTGCTGGTGACTGCCGGTTGACAAGGCGTCGCCAGGTGCCAGGACAAGTCACCGTACTGTCACTGTCACTGTCATACGTCATACGTGATACTGAACTACTGAATCTCAGCACCCGTTGCAATAGGTATATCTAATACTCAACAATTTATTCTACACATATACTTAGTATATATATCTCACCCAAGGGTAATTTTGTTGTAGCAAAATCCCCAAAGTTGCTTATTTCTAGGCATGCAATTTTGGTCAAAAGTATCTTAAAGTGTGAAAAAACGAGGTGTAGATGTCATTCATCGACAAGGATTTGTTGTTTCAGTGCCCACTATCATATAAAATGACCATGCACCTCATATGGGCAATACTTACTTTCCCAACAGTCGATTTCCCCTGAAAACACACAATATGGCGTTAAGTATGGAAAACATTTGACAAATGATGTTTTTTCGTTGTTTTTTGGTGTTTTTTTCACCTTATTGCTTGAATATTTCGATGTATTGGTGCGTTTAACTACAGCCACCATTACCGATTTCAAGGCATTAGTAAAGGCGTTTGTTTTATGGTCGAGGGGCGACCTAATACTCGAATAAGCGGTTGTGAGAACTGATTTTTGACACTTTTGATTCCTGGAAAACGTGTTTTTTGGTTTGTATATCACCGATATATCGTTGTATATATCATGCGATCATGTATTTTATGGACCAAAATCACTTTATAGGAGTTGTGAAACATGTAACGAATCGCCCACACTTACCGAGGCATCATATACCGTGAAAACGACACATTTGTGAAACTGGTGCTTTTGGCAAAAAATTCCATCCGCTCCATAGGGGTTAAATATGCAGTATTACTGTAGCGAGTTCAATTGAATTATTTGTGCACGAGAGAGCGGCTGCTAGACTTGCCAAACAGGAGGTGAAGGATGCGGAGCGGAAGGCCAAGGAAGCGCGACGGTCTGCCAAAGATGCCGAGCGGAAGGAGA
Source organism: Cymbomonas tetramitiformis (assembly GCA_001247695.2). Lineage (NCBI taxonomy): Eukaryota > Viridiplantae > Chlorophyta > Pyramimonadophyceae > Pyramimonadales > Pyramimonadaceae > Cymbomonas > Cymbomonas tetramitiformis. Next base: position 19,376 of record LGRX02022832.1, on the reverse strand, counting down.
GGTGGGAGTTAGAGAAGGCAGAGCGTCTTTTACGTTTAGAGATAGAACGCAAGAAATTAGAAAAGGACTCTTAGATATTGCGATTACTTTACATATTGTTATTGTCACATTTTTTTCCCGTGCTTTACTGTCTTGTCACCTAGCTGTGTAACATCTTGCAACCTACGTGTGTAGCATCTTGCAATCTAGCATACATTTTTTCATGTTCATGCTTGTGCACAATACTCCTCCAAGGAAGGAGGATCACAATCGAAGTATCTAGAGGTTGTGCTTCCATATAAGCACGTATGCATATTTGTAAGCAACACGCCGGCTTTATAGTAGTTTGCCATAGGTGAAAGCAAGATCTTCAAGTTCTTCTTATAGTCTAGGTAAGCGTTGTACTGCAACACCTTTCCAAACGCCCACTCCACCGCTTCTCGATTGCTACTCATGTATTTGTTGAGCAATTTTTGAATTGCAGTGAGGTTGCAACCCTTGTACCCTGCCAACAAATAAGGACTTATGGGATATGCCGGGTCCCCATACAGCAAATAAATCGGACCTTGGTGGTGGTTTGTGAAATATTCTTCTAGGTGTTCCAAGAGGCAACTCTTTTTTAGCATAAAACTATCGTGACGATGCCCAGCGATCGGTCCAAAAAGGTGGACTATTAGACCACAAGGTGCGCATACGCTTTGGAACTTAATCCCATGCACACGCTTGTGACCGCTATATAGCACGCCTTGAAAAATACCGGGCTTGCTCAATGGCCGCAAAGTGCCATCTATGAACCCCCAGATAAGGGGAATAGGACACCCTGACTTGTCAAGGCATACACTCAAGGGTGCCATATACGGCCCCCAAATAGAAACGTCGTCTAACAACCTGGCATATTTCCCAACATACCATTCGATCATGTGGTTGTATAGTTCACTTAGACGTTCGGGACGCCTCCGGAAAATCGGACATAGATCACTCAACCGCGCGGGATAGGCTTGTCGACGGCATAAAAGTAGAAGTGCCTCCTCTGCGGTGTAAGCATGCCTGCTTATTGTGACGACTTGTTCGGGAAGATCCCAGCATGCCAAAAGCCGGAATAAGTCGGGCTTTTTGAACCGAAATAAGAGCCAGCAATCTGTTTCAGAAAACTCATCGATCCGGACTGGAATGTTTGTGCAGTGAACATGATCGTAAGGGATATCGGCCGCTTGTAAGACCGAGGAAAAGAACATAAGGTCTTCGTCCTCGTCATCACTATTTTCCGTTAGTTCAGGCTCCGAGTCGGTATCCGTAGACATATCTGAAGCAGAATCGCTGGAAGTATCCATAGAACTGGCACTCTCATCAGAGCTAGACGAGTCGTCTTGTAGCCTGTTTTGTATCATTTCCGATAGCATTCTTTCAACTTGAGCCCTTTCCATAGCTGTAAGTACAGGTATTTTGTAACCCATAAATTTCTGTATATATTATATGAAGAAAAGAAATGGCAAAAACAATGTAAACTGCTTGGGAAAACTTGATAGAACAGATTTTTTTTGAAAGTTCAAAGTTTCACATGACGACGTTCTCGATTCCCGATTCAAAAATTTATGATTATTTCTTATTTGTTAGTTCTCCGCGATTTCACATCTGCGGAAACCAAAAGGGCATTTTTCGTTGCGGAGAGTTAAGCAGAGAAATAAGCGCGATGACGTCGCACGATGCTGACGTGGCGTCGCGCTTAACTCTACGCGCTTATTCCTCCGCCCCTTGCGGAACCTCTCTAATATGAAATGATGCTGATGTCACCAACCGAATCCCAATTAATACCCTCCCGTCTCCGACGGAGGGCCCATGCGGCGTTTAATGCGTCGTCGTCGTTGGCGACACTTTGTGATCAGGTAGGTGGTCGCCAGGTTTTACGACATGTGACGCAGTCCGCAAAGCTCCCAGAATGAAAGTTGGTGACAGTGTCATGAGCGTTGGGAATTATACACAGGAGCTCGCAGAGCTCGAGCTCCCAGAGTGCAAGTTGGTGATTGTCTGAGACAGTGTCTTTCTGTTTCCTAATAGAAAATTTTATCATTCAAAACATACAGCACAAAAAAACTGCTTTAGGGTCTCACAGTGGTGAAATGTCCGGGATGTCAGTGATTTCAGTGATATACGGGCTGATCGTGACCGAAAATATCGAAAATATGCATCGGCAATCAGTGCTAAACATAAAATTTTTAGTATTTTCAGGTATCTTGTATTGGTATATATCGGTTTCAAGATGTTTCAAGTGAATCTTAGTGCAAATCCGATTACTATATATTTTGGCTATTTGTCGATATTTTTGACAATCGTGGGCCACTCTTAGTGTGTTTTCGGCCATAAAACATGATTTTTTCATGCGTATTTCGTTTTAACACCCTAAGGGCGAATTCGTTTTTAGCAGTATGGGATCAGTATGAGCGCGGAAACATCCATAACTGCCAAGGTAGTCAACCATTGGATATATATGAAGTATTGGTGTCCATATTGGGGACTTGGGCGAGGTCTCTCAACCCTTCAATGTCCACCAAACTCGGTATATCGAGTGGGGGACTTGGTGGAAAGTGCAGGGTGTTCTGCTTGCAGATGACAAAAGCGTGCTCTATGAAAAGTGCTCTAAAGGCTTCAAATTAAGGATAGGGTATTGTTTTTCATTGATATACACCATGATACGTCATCGCCCACTCATAACATCAAGTCAATAGTGGTGTCATGTTCATGGCACATGCCCAAGAATGCCCCCAGCAGCTGTTCAACAGATTTTCCTTAAGTATGGTGCAAGGCCCGGTATCGATGACACGATAAGTCCGATTAATCGATTAATCAGACTTATCGTTATCGATCGATAAGTTCAAACGACTTATCAAAAATATCATTATCAATCGATAAGTTCGAATGACTTATCAATATCAATCGATTAGTTCAAACACGTTTTTGCAATCGATTAATCGATATGTCGCGTGCGTGGTACATATCGATAATTGTGCACCGCTGTACAGGGCGCGCATTGTTTGAAATCCTGATATATCATGATATTTCATGATACATCGATCCAATCAATGAACTCTTGGATATCGTCAATCCTAAGATCAAAGATGGGAGCCCAACCTACACTTGGCCTTCGTATAGACGATACATATATGGGGTTAAAATCAGAGGGACCACTAGTTCCGCAGCCGCATTTCTTGAATCGATGGGTCGTGGTCGTGGAAAAGGGCCTGAGCGTCAGAAAACCGACGAGGTCGTGTTGCTCGCACAAGGAAAGGGGCCCGTGAAGAGGACGCAGAAGAACCCTTTCGACTGCCACGGTAGCGACGACGTTGATACTGATATCATGAAATGGTGGTTGGAGCACAAGGAGAAGTTGCCAAACATGTTTAGGATGGCACGCCAAATTTTAGCTCCCCCTACTAGTCCAGCTGGGGTAGAACGCACATTTAGTGCATGTGGGCAGATGCATTCAGATTTACGCAAGAGTGTGAGTGAAGGGACCCTAGAACATAGTTTAATGGCCTCTATCAATACCTTGTAAACTAATTTTTTCTCGGATGTGTTATCGATAGGTATCAGGTGCACTATCGATAGTTATCGTGATTAATCGGGTTGGCTTTTGTTATTCATATCAATCGATAAGTTCGAATGACTTATCAGTATCATTCGATAAGTTGGAATGACTTATCAATATCAATCGATTAGTTCGAATGACTTATTCATTGTTATTCGATTAGTTCAAAAAATCGCGATACCGGGCCTTGGTATGGTGGCGGTAGGTCACATATATTCATGTGTGCACATACGGTGTGAGTGATAATGGAGGTGCCATATCATCCATCTAGTTCCATAATATAAGGTATATGAAGAGTCGTGGCCAATGGATGTCTAGAACTTGAGCTATTGCCGAAAACGTGAAAATAAATTCCTAGAAAACAGGATCAGTATGAGCAGTATGGCAATTCGCCCTTAAGGTGTTAACCGTTGGTTCTGTCCCAAATGACACCTAAAGCTGCCCAATCCAACATAAAAACATCCACTCTCACTTTACTCTCACTCTCATCTTTTACTCTCATTTTTGTGAATATTCCGTTGACTGCGCCTCTCACTGACAGCATGCCGCGAACCCGTGCACAGCGCGTCCCTACGACTACGACTGTCTAGTCCCTACTATTATATAGCCTTGCTTATTGTCAGTATCTCTAGGGCACAAGCTCAACACTACATATATTGTCGTATGGCACTGCCCAGCCAGTATAACAACTGTCTCTTCACAAAGTTCAATTTTTTTGGCAAATATGCTCAGCTTCACCTATGCAAGCTCTTTTTCTCAACATGTAAAAGACTGCAGAATACAGTCCTGACGCTCGTTAAATACAACTTCAAGAAGAGTACAGCTTCACACACAAAAGAATATCATAAATCATAAATTACTGTATCATGTAACACTGCTGTTGTCAGGGTCATGACCGATGACATATGTGTCATACATGTCATACGTGTCATACCTGTCAGACATGTCATACCATGTCATGTCATGTCGAGTCATGTCATATATTATAATGACAGACAATCGTCAGTACGGTCAACTATGACTGTACATGTCGTCAGATGATAAGTCACATCATCTGTCATTATTCAAGGAAAGACTTGAATGACACCTATCATCGAGAGTTCGTATGGCGAACTCGAAGATGGCAAAGCAAGATACAATCTTGAAGTAACAAACAAGAAATCATCTTCGCTTCTAGCATGTGCGGAACAAGCATGCGCAGTATCATAGGGCGAACGCATTATTCGTTCTGACGATACTGGTCGTTCAACCAATGTCTCGGGTTCACAACCCAATGGCGGTACCATCTATGCGATGGGAGACATATGGTTAAGATGAGCTAGCATTGAGCTAGAGCAGTATCTTCTGTTGAAGCCTGCACTCATCACCCGCTCATACGTTGCATGTGTGTTTACTGTTCAATAAACACCAGCTTTATATCAATATACTGAGGGCTCGCTTATCAGCCCTAATATATGGTATTCTAAACTCGTCGAGGCACGAGAACGAGAACTCAAGTGAGTGCAGCGTCAGATATAGTATATATTGTATTGTTCGCAGGTTGCAGGTTCGCGCATACAGGCGATAGCGTTCGCAATCATATTGAATATCTGCACAGCGAATAATAATATCTGTACGCTCGAATATCGACAGCACACGGATTGTGCGAGGATTTATCATCGCGAACATATTCGCAGCTGATAGCATTCGCAGAGAAATCGTCTTGACACTATAAACGACAAGGTGTGCGCACAGTGTACGGATCGTATACATATGATGTCAAAATTCGCAGGGTTGTCACGGTATGCGAGATGCAGATGCGCGAACGAAAAATGATCGACAGTACATATGATTTACATCAATTGCGACTTGACGTACGACATTTCGTTTAACAGCGCGATCGCATTCATTCATGCGACAATACACCGGCGACAATGATATACTTTGTGAAATAATTGGCAACATCGATTTTCGCAAATGATCCGCTCGAACCGTTCACAAATATCCGCTCGTACGATGAGTTTTAGTTCGTCAGCGCGATGTGCAACTGTCATGATTCATCAGATGTAATGGATGCACGATTTTAGGGCGCATGATTCCTGATGTATCTACATGCAGCGAGACATACACATGTCTACCGTGTCCGCCGTCCGTACATATGCCATGTTACGCACGTCAATATCCTCTGCACAACATTTGTATACTCGCAGGGATATTTTGGATGGACGCATGATGGACACATGATTACTATACTGCAGCATTTCACACCATATATTGATGACTGCAGAAATATTTCAAACCGTCAGCATTTGTATGCTTATTTGCAATATAGTGTGCAAGAGATGTGTATACTGAGCTTGCAATGATTGCATTACACACCAACATGCAGCACATGAGTATATGCAGCACACACCAACATGCAGCACATGAGTACATGCAGCATTACATCATGTATACATTCTATACTGAGTGACTGCAACATTAAATTGTGCATGCATCACCAGAACAGCTTGATCACGATACCAGCTGTAGTATATATATCCAGTTTGATCACGTTAACAACTGGAACACTAGCATATTTCAAATACTGAACATTGCACAAGCATTTTGCAGTGCATGCTAAGTTATATTAGAACCATGTTAGCATAAGGTGCCTGAAAGTAGTCTTAACATCATAACTAGCTCGTCATGTCCCGGTGGAGCCGAGATGCTCTTCGGATCACATGCACGTTCTATGATGGATTACTGGATGGAATACTCACCAGAGCTACATGTAAAATCAACCAGCAACTCATTATTGTGAATGAGATTATCTCAGGATTACAATAACTCCTAACCTGATATATATCATGCTAGATTCATTCAGTACATGGTATGCTGATCATCATCCTGCATGATAAACTGTCTGGGAATATTGTAATACCAGAAGTTATCTTCCTGTAAGTGTGTAAAAGTGAGCACACACACACACACACTGGCAAAAGTACTAATCAGCAGTACTACACATTGCACACACACTGGCATTTACTGTATATATTGACATTCACTGATTCAGAGTGAATTGGTCAATTATAATATCCATTATGTACATGATGATATGGATACCATTCCACAAACACATGTGCGTGTGGAATGTCAGTGATGGCGATAGATATGGGAGCAGGATAAACCAACATGCTGTAGGGCTGGATAGAGATATCTCCAGACCCGAAGGCAGAATACTGTGCTCATTATAACAACTGGTAACTGTTGAGCACAGTCCATCCACTCTCACATATCGCTGGAGCAACAACAACCACTATACTGCATTTTGACAAATGACTCAGTATTGATCCGCACAAAAGCATGTACCTAACCAGATCAGTACATACATATATTGCAACCTATGTCGCTGCTAAACTGCTTTGATTATAATCAAGCTATGTCCAGATATGTTTGAAATTTAGAAATATCATTTTGATATACTCTTAGAGCACAGTCATATGCTCAAACATATCATAGGTTGATAAGTTATCACTAAAGTGGATAATCCGCGTATAGTTGGTACACCTAAATATCATCAGGGAGTGCATTTACTTCCATGGGTTTCAAATCAGTAAAACCCACAAATATGATCAACCACAGATGTTGACATACAGGAATATTCACTTTTATGCCATGAAAATTGTCATGTGCAAAGGTGAAGTAAGTTGCAGTACTTCTGTACTTTGCAGCTTACACACACACAGAGATATATTACTATGGAAAACAGCCAAAATGGGTAAATTTCGTCTACGATAGATTTCAACCGTCCGGTTTATTGAAATCTCTACCCTATTTTATTTGATATTATGATTTTATACCTATTAAGGTATCATAAAATCAGGACGGCCATAGTCATATCTCGTGTAACACCCTAGATAGCAGGTGTGGAATATGTAGGGGTATACATATTGGCTGTAACGCCATGCGTGAAAATGTTCCACGCGTGATTTCAAAATGAAAAAATCGAGATGATTTTTTTTGCTGATCTGATTATTCAGTTATCAACAAATATTCCTTGATCTATGCAGAACTTGTAACACCATGTAACACCCCTAAAATTAAATGTGTGTGTCAGGGGTGTAACATACCTCCTGCAAACCACGTAACATTCAGTGTGACATTAAATGCAGTTTTGCTTTAAAATGTTTGCAAAATATTTATACTGCTTTAATTTTACCTATTTTAGGGTTACTGATGCCAAGTAACACCCTAAACACACTGAAGGGGATATGGGGCACTGTAACGTAACATGCCCTAAACGCCACCTAAATATTGGATACACTTCGTGTTTGGCATAAATATATCATGCTGTAATCAGCACAGATATGATGATATTTCGGGCAACAACCCAAGAACTGTTTGGCAACAACCCAAGAACTGTTTGGCAACAACCCAAGAACTGTTGGGCAACAACCCTAAAACTGTATGAGCTGCTTCCTACAAGGACTGCAAGCTATAAGCTATAAGCTGTAAGCTATAAGCTGTAAGCTATAAGCTGTAAGCTATACGCTGTAAGCTATAAGCTATAAGGTATATAAGCAACTGACCTGCCTATATGTTCACACTTCCTCAAGGAAGGAAGAAGGTGGATAGGATCACACACATATCCATTTTATATTCCGATCTCGTGATTTCTGATGGATTGCTTTTGATAAAATCACTGCATCCACAAATAACGTTGAAATCTGTACAACGTTAAATCCACCATCACTAACAAAGTGTAAACTCGGATGGGAAACTATATCCCAATGACTATAAGTTGACTTTTGCTCAGCATTTACATCCTCGAGTAAGTTTGGAATGCTGAACTATATACATAACATATAACCTGATACCATGCTTAATTGCATATCCTGGATCAGAAGATGATAGTTATATAATGTATATATATATATATATATATCCCACATGATACACTTTGGCACTATAGCCGTACATAAGAGTGGGAAGGACAAGTGCATCGCTGTAAGACCGGTTGATATAGTCCCAGTGCTGAAGGCAGAATATGGCACCCGAATAACAGCTGATAACTGTTGGTGACCACCATGCAAGACCTTCCAAGCGTAACTCCTTTGTCCTGAGATGCAAGTGAATTGTTCATAATATGTTGACATCACATAAAAGCATTCTGATAAAAACCCTATATATTCACATGAGTTGTCATCATTACAAATGGCAACATGGGTTTTGAATCGTCGAAATGAGTATAACTCCGATGAATTCATTAGTACAGAATAGCTGTTGAGATTATTCCTCCGGCTGGATTGCAATCATTCACAATCCCTGTACATTCCGGTGACAAAATATTGCACTGGACTGATCACCACATTGGTATAATCTGTGATATATAAGTCACCAGAGAAAGCATTGCAATCAGCACAATGTTGTCTAGACTCACAAAGATGAGTAACAGATATTCTCAGATGTAATAAATAGAGGCACAATGTGACCTACGCTAAAATCGCGTATGCTCGGGCACTGTATTGTGACCTGCGCTGAGATCGCGTATGCATGGACACAATATGACTCGTGCCAATGACGTGGACACAATTCATACAACCTCCGGTACAATCGGACAAGGTTGACTGCCACGACATCACATCTGAAATCAATAAATCACTCAGAGAGAAGGTGTTGACATCAGTATAGCACCATTATACATATAGTCATGAGGATTTTAAAGTAGACACAGTCTCTCCGATATTGACAAACATGGCACACATATTACCATGCTCTCTGATTATATATTGATATCTCACAGCATACGATGATGGTAATAGCAAACCACTTCGCCGCTGGAGGGTAGTGTTGTATATATACAGCACATGCTTGGGCACTATATGACCCACGCTGATGACGTGAATTCGGGCTGCATCCCAACGACTGCAATGCACCTTCGGTGCAATGGGCTGCATCCCGAGAACTGCTATCCAGCTTCGTAGTAAGCTATCACGTCATCACATAGAGGTCGGACCTCTGTTGTATTTAAACGGCGCTTGACAACCGCCTAGCAATACACTTCCTTGAGGGGGGAAGATGATAAGCTAAAAATACAACTAAAAACCAAATAAATAATAAAGACAAATAATAAAATAAAACAATTAAGTTGCATCATCGTTTTTGCTTTGGTAAGCCTGACTATATACAGTCAAACCATGCAGAACTCCATGAAGTTGACACATCAAGGTAAGGTTTGCGCGGAGTCCAAAAATGCAAAAAGTTTTCAAAAATCTTTTATTTGATAAATAGGTTGCCCATAGCACCCTGTACATATTGCGCACTTCAGGTATCAAATTGACCACGTTAATGAAAAGTTATGGTCGATACCGCTCGATCACCCCCCATACTTAACCATACTTAAGCGCAACCTTAAATCGCTCGCATCTCAAAATCTAGATTTTGAAAAGTTTTTGCATTTTTGGACTCCGCGCAAACCTTACCTTGACATATAATAAGTATCAAACATTTCTAAGGTCATCAGCCATGACATACATATGAGCTTGATTTTGAAGACCTAGACATTGTATACATCTGGTCTAGCATATATCCAGACAAGAATTGTATATTGACACGGTGCAAGCACTATAGCCTCTGCCACCGATGATCATTGAAAAGGGCAACCATTCTTGATATTTCATACATATCATCTGATTGGATCATTAAAGGTGTCAAGATTACTCAATGCAATATGCAGGCTACGGCCTGAGTACAACACCTAGATAGGTCAAAGCCACTGAGCTGACCAATGCAGCATTAATGCTAGCTGCCTTTGAAGGCTTCATAATAAGTCTATTGCCCTTATGTCTTGAAATGTATCCGTGTATTGGCATCTCTTTGAGGTAATCATACCTGCTGAATGAGCCATACCAACCATCTTGTCTTCATTGATCATTACATATCTGATCATACCGCCATTGAACAATGCCTATTCTGTGATATTATTATATCACGAGGCATTTCAGTAGTGCATATTAAACAATTGTAGTGCAGCAAAGATCATCAGCTCTTCATCATACCTAAAGGTTGAGTTGTTGTCAAAAGTATTGATTTATCAGACACCATATCTCAGAGGTCTATTCATCATGGAAGACAAAATCTGTGCAATCATGGCTATTCAGCCTCCAACATAGCTAACATAGCTATACAGTCTATGACCCAACCGTTGTTAAGCAGCCTCCACGCCATATGGCTAAAAGATGGCAAGCAATCTCTTCGGTCATTCTTGGGCAAAGAGCAATCAAGCACAGCCAAATCAGGATATTTATCCCGAGATTCTCCAAGAGTTACTCATGTTTTCCATGTGTCATATGAAAACAACCAATTTACCGCCCTATGATGGAAGTCATCTCCTTCAGTGAGGGGAAGTGGTTATGCTGTAAAGTTGACCAATCTGATCATCATAAAAGTGACAGATTTGAGAAAATCGATTGAAACTTGTATTGAAAATGACTATTCCTTACAATAAGGTATTGCACCTAAGGGAATAAAGGTTTCATCGTCTGAAATAGGAAAAGAGTTTTACATTGACTCTAGTTCCTGAATCCAGAATCACATAGAAAATATGTTCTATCCTGTGCATATAAAAAGTACATTAGATTCAGATTCTGAGTTTACAAGTGGACTTGAATGCACTCGGGTTTGTACTGAGTTGCAATTGTCCAAAGTTTTTATTCTGACATCACTACTTATTTCTGGAATAGCATACAATGGTATAAACCATCCACATATAGATTGACACCATATTTGTGATTTCATATCATTTTGGCACATAAGACAAGCATGCTTCATTGAGGAATAAAGACTCTTTGAAAGCTCATTCTGGAATGTTTAGAAACGATTCTGGAATGTTTAGAAACAATTCTGGAATGTTTAGGCCACGAAGTCTTGGAAAAGCCATGTCGGGACTTGAAACCGCAATCTGCATACGGTTTCCAAGCGCAGTTCATCCTCATTCTGTAAAGTGACAGAAATTTTATAGTCATCAACAAGTCACAATTATATCGGATTGAAATGACACATTCATCATTCATACTTCTTTATCATAACAAGTCTCTGAATAGTGTTTGCCCAAAAATAAAATGGGCACCATTGAGATAAGTGATCATGTACTGAAGAATATACACATATCACTAGGCAATGCCATGTTCTAATCATAATGAAATGACATGTCAGCCATCCATCAACTACGAAAATACAACTCGTAGTAAGTTGTTGTCATTACAGACACTTCTTGATTGACTCTCCATTAGCTTCGATACCAAAGTCAACTTCGGTACCATCATCACTGATTTCATTGTTCATTATGACAATCATTATCCAGAAGCATTGTCTAAGTTGGGCACACCATTGTCTAAGTTGGGCACACTATAGTGACCCTGAACTGACAATGTATGTGGGCTGCAACCCAAAAGCTGCATATTAATTCATAGTGAATTGACATTGGATAGTTGACATCATCTGGCATTTGCCACATTCAAAAAACGTCAGGCATATTGCCGGTATGAAGTAGAGAGGATCGGTGTTCATATTGACATTGTTACCTCGAAAGCATTCGATAAGTAATCTCAGTCTGATTACTGAGACCATTTTCACATGACATAATGATTTAATAGCATTCTCCATCACCATCTGATTGGTTTGATGCACCTCTTTTTAAAAAGGGGGAGGAAGGAGTATAGATTCATTCATTCTTCATACAGCTGCTTGCCACATATTGATTTACATCATTGTAATTTTGCTTGGAAGATTAAAAATCTTATCAAAAGTTCCAGCATCTGTATATAGCAGCCATAAAGTTGATGACACGGTACATCATGCCGATTAAAGCATCAAATGAAGTCTTATTTGACTTACTGACACATGAAGTTCATTATGAAGAAATCATAGATGCATATTTCTCCGGCTCTATCATATTATATGAAGGGCACTGACATAGGAAAACGATGGTTTTTCAAATGTGAATAAGCTATATTGTAAGCTTACGACCATCACTTTGACGTCAACAGCCTAAGATGCTGATTGTCGAAATTCAAGAGGTGAAGGATTCGTTGAATCAACCTTGGTAACATGTGTTTTGATTGATGAATTGTTGATCCATGGTTTCTCCCCAAATCTAGAGAAGCTGGCACACAAGTTGTTGCCAATGTCTTAAGGAAAGCATCTGAGCAAAGGATTGCCAGTTGTGCCACCAGGCATCGAATTCCATAACAGCAAAGCCGAGTGAGTGAGATCCGCCACTCTAGCTATTTGCCCGTCATTTCTTCCAGGTTCATCACAAGAGACGATTCATCAAAGTCATACACCAATGTATAAGTCACATGCATGGTTGCACAGTTTGTATCCGAATGCAACCCCATCGAGGTTAAGCATCTAGACAGCAACTCCGGCCAACCGACAAAAAACCTTCCTGTCTTCGGATATCTTGAGCATTCTCATTTCCAGCTCCACCATGATCAAGGAAGCATCATGCCTGTGCCTCGCTGGGACACTGATCCTCAAAGCCGCACACTTGAGGCGAGTCTTATAGGACAGTGACCTTTAGCTTGTGGGGCGTCAACCCCTTATCAAATCCTGAACACTTGTTGACACCTGGATAAACTTATCATGATGCAACTTAAGTGGGATTATAAGTTCCGCATAATCATATTGTCTACGTATGCTGAAAGCATAACTGCCGCATATGGTTACAATAGGTCGCAGCTTCTATAACATTGTGGCTTCTGAGTCAAAAGCTGATAGCCGATGACTTTTGCCAATAATTGCCGACCAAATAATAATCAGGCCGTGGAAACATGCCCAAGGGTTTTCGTCGATCGGTCGTATATATATCAGGTCTGCATCCCAAAAACTGCAGGGCTGCATCCCGAAAACTGCAGGGCTGCATCCCGAGAACTGCAGGGTTACATCCCTAACATTTTTACCCTGCATCAAATTGATATGACAGGAGCAGGAATTGATCCTTCCTTGCTAAGGTGTAGTGAGCCTTGTATAAATCATACCCTTACACAGATACGCATATGCGGGTACCAATATCTGTGAAAAACTGTTAATGCTACCTTTGCCAAGACCGTGGTTAGTCATCGGATTCTGTGGCCAGTCATCCGAAGCTACCGGAGACATCGACTGAGGTAGACGGAGATGTGATCCTAAGTTATGCATGACACACATAACTAAAATGAATTTCACATTAGTACGTGACGAATCCATTCTCACTCATCGCGATAGATGTTCGTCAAAGCGTGCGTACTGGACCAATAATCAAGAGTGAGCAGACCGGGTAAAGGATTATAAGTCCAATTCCCGGGCCACTCTGTTTGCATTAAAACAAGCCCCCGGTGAAATAACTCCGGAAACATCCAAAGGGCTCCCCATGACCGCCTGTGAACCTCCGAAGTTGCTTCAAGAGGGGAGGAAGGGTTGGGTGCATAATATATAACAACTGTGGAAACGAACAGCAAACGATCAGTTGTATATATAAGGCCGAGAATCGTGCGATTTTAAATCGTTAAATCGTGGGATCATCGTTCGCTAAAGCGACGACGGCTAGCGCAATAATCCGTAACGTACACCTCGGATACTTTGAATCGTCACTCTGACGCACGATACGTGTGGATCAATCAGTAATCCAGCGTCAATTTGTATCACGAAACGCAATTCATTGAACCTTGAAACGTCACTCTGAAATACGATACGCAATTCAAAGGGGGCTACATCCTAAGAACTGTAAGGCATTAGCCTATAAGGCATCATGCTAAGGTGAGGGACTAAAGTGGACTCAGTTCCCCCCAAAATCCTAAAACACCATGAGGGACGCCTCAAATCGGTGTAAGAAGACTGGTACCAGCAGAAGCAACAACAACAATGACATCAAAGACATATACAAAGGTATGCCCGTTGTGAGGTCACAACTCTTTTAAGAGGGGAGATCTGTCAGGGTCATGACCGATGACATATGTGTCATACATGTCATACGTGTCATACATGTCAGACGTGTCATACCATGTCATGTCATGTCGAGTCATGTCATATATTATAATGACAGACAGTCGTCAGTACGGTCAACTATGACTGTACATGTCGTCAGATGATAAGTCACATCATCTGTCATTATTCAAGGAAAGACTTGAATGACACCTGTCATCGAGAGTTCGTATATCGAACTCGAAGATGGCAAAGCAAGATACAATCTTGAAGTAACAAACAAGAAATCATCTTCGCTTCTAGCATGTGCGGAACAAGCATGCGCAGTATCATAGGGCGAACGCATTATTCGTTCTGACGATACTGGTCGTTCAACCAATGTCTCGGGTTCACAACCCAATGGCGGTACCATCTATGCGATGGGAGACATCTGGTTAAGATGAGCTAGCATTGAGCTAGAGCAGTATCTTCTGTTGAAGCCTGCACTCATCACCGGCTCATACGTTGCATGTGTGTTTACTGTTCAATAAACACCAGCTTTATATCAATATACTGAGGGCTCGCTTATCAGCCCTAATAGCTGTTTTCGCGGTCTGTGCAAGAACTCTCTTGATGAACTTACTGTTGCGAAGGCAAAACAAAAATGAGCGTCTGCTCTAACTTGGCAACGCCGCCCTATATGCTACAATCGCTACCTCCAGAGATAATGTAATACCCAACCGTATTTCCGTACCCTGTCACCAACTACTATCTCGCTGCTATGACTACTCGCTATATCGCGCTTGTGTATCGTTGGCGCAAGCTAACGGTTACCGTGGACGAGACGATGTATACTTCACGCAATGGAGCAAGCTCGACGGCATCTTGAAGGTATGGTATCTAGCTAATACTTTTTCCTGCTCGTTTGCGAACGGGAGGCCTCTAGGGCCCTTTAATAGGCAAGGCTTATAGGGTACTTTGGCAGTTTGCCGCAAGCTAAGCGTGGACGAGATTATTGATTAAACGCTGTAGAGTTAACGGAATCGAGCAAGCTCAACGGCATATTGAAGGTAAGGGTCTTAGCTGACATATTTTCTCTCTCAAGTAGTCATGAAACTCGTGTGCAGTTCGCAAACGTTGAGGGCTAATAGGGTTGTTCGCAGATGCGACTTATGCTAGCATGAGCGAGAACGAGCACCCCAACCTCCATAGTTAACGGAATCGAACAATCTCAGCGGCATATTGAAGGTAAGGGTCCCAACTAACATATTTTTTATTGCAAGTAGTCATGAAAGTTGTGTAGAGGTCGCAAACGTAGAGGGCTGATAGGGTATGTTCGCAGATGTGGCATTAACCCAACGAGCGAAACGAGCACTCCAACCTCCATAGTTAACGGAATCGAGCAATCTCAACGGCATATTGAAGGTAAGGGTCCCACCTAACATATTTTCTATTGCAAGTAGTCATGAAAGTTGTGAGATCGCAAACGTTGAGGGCTGATAGGGTTGTTGGCAGATTGGAGCATGGCCACCCCAAACGAGATTGAGTCCCAAGGCTCTAAAGTTAGTCAACTCGAGCAATCTCAACGGCATATTGAAGGTAAGGGTCCCAACTAACATATTTTCAATTGCAAGTAGTCATGAAAGTTGTGTAGAGCTCGCAAACGTTGAGGGCTGATAGGGTTTGTTGGCAGATTGGAGCATGGCCACCCCAAACGAGATTGAGTCCCCAAGGCTCTAAAGTTAGTCAACTCGAGCAAGCTCAACGGCATATTGAAGGTAAAGGTCCCCCCCTAGCATATTTTCTATTGCAAGTAGTCATGAAAGTTGTGTAGAGGTCGCAAACGTTGAGGGCTGATAGGGTTTGTTGGCAGATTGGAGCATGGCCACCCCAAACGAGATTGAGTCCCCAAGGCTCTAAAGTTAGTCAAATCGAGCAAGCTCAACGGCATATTGAAGGGTAAGGCTCTCCCCTAACTGTTTTAGGTCGTGAATAGTCATGAAACTGATGCACACTTGCCCAATGTTGATGGCTCATGGGATATGTTTGCAGGGTGGAGCATCCCCTCGTGGAGTGAGAATGCGCACCCCGGGTTGAATTCTTGAGTGATTTCAGCAAACCAAACGGCAAAAAACGAAGGTGTGGGCTTCCCCAATATCGCCTCGATATGAGAGTGTGTGTGCGGGGGCTTATGGTGCTCACGAACCGGCTTGTTTAGCTTGGAAGGGTAGGGTTTGGCGCGAAAGCATAAGGCGTGCACTCAGCCTCTTTTTGGGTTTGGGTATTGTGCACAAAGATTTGGGACATGAGTTAGGTGATGTTCTCCATCCTATGGTGTACTCGGGCCCGTTCGGGGGGATTACCATCGTGCAGATACGAATGTGACTTTCACCGCGTCGAAATTCACATTCAAATCCGACGAGGGCAGTTCTCATGATGTCTGAACTCTGTCTCGAATTTAGTGCCACGTAGACGATACGTCATGAAAGACTAAAGGAATATTTTGATATCCACTCCTCGTATTTTTCCACCAAGTGTTCAGATGAGTCATGAGTGCGACCAATGTTGGTGCTGCGATGCTATGACCTGACAGGCGAATTTGGAGATGGTCGTTACAAGATTTAATGGCATTAAATCTTTAAACCTCAAAATAATGACGCTGTCATCGTCGCAGCGACGAATTTGTATGCCGCCAGCGCGAATAAAATGCGTGACGATGAAGACGGACAAGTTTGACGGCGCGGGCAGTCCGCTCGTGCGCCAGTGCTGCGCCAGTGGTTTTTAATACAGAATTATGTCGTTCTGTGCAGTTTATGTCGGTTTGTACAGTGCTTAACAGTGGTGGCCCCATGTCTACACAAGTCAAGCAAGAAACCCAAAGGTCATTATCACGCATATCACAAGCACAGCACGCACAAGCATTTTCAAGCATTCAGGGCATATCATATTTTGTATTCAAAATTACTTTCTATGAAATGTCTATCTCGGCATGTGCCATCCAGAGGTTGTGCATGCTGAGCATACATCGGTTTAAAGCCCATCTTGGCTTACAGCATCTTGCAACGCGAGCTCTAGGGGGTCGCTCTCGCTCGTTGCATTCCCCCCTGCTGTCTTCTTCGCTTTTCTATCTTCGTAGAGTGACTCTACTAAGACGGACCAGTGAGGTTTCATGCCATTCCCAGCGAATAGGTCTAGGCCTTTGCGCGTGTACCTCACGCACACATGCCAACTTAGGTCTTTCGCTGACGGAATAATGTAAAGTGTTTTCTTCTTTTGTTGTTGTCCCCACCAAAGCCTCCGCAATGGATAGCTGCGGTCAGCGAGCCAGTGCTTTGGCAAAAGAAATGCGCAGAAGTCCCTGCACTCAGCTGCGTAAAAAATGAATGCAGCGTCGCCCATTCCACTCGAGGGTGGTGCGCAGATGTAGTTCGCATTTAAAAGACCCCCCAGTCTTTCGGGTCGAAGATGTCCTTGGCTTGCCACCCCTTTATTGACTTTGCCATAGCTTGGTGGTCCACCGACATAAGAGTACAATTTTCTTGAAAATCCGTCTGTAGGATATTTTTCACGTGTCCCATAATTCCAGAACCCGCTGCAAATAAGTCAACTATCACCCTACTTTTAATCTTCTTCGAGTCTTTGAAGTTCGTGACATTGAACTTGGTGAGCAGTTGGCGAACGTGTTCCGCTTCCACAACTGCTCTGCTCTGTCGCCCTCTGTCTTCGAAAACGTCATTAAAAATAGACTTTGTCCAATTTGTCTCGATGGAAACTTCGGACAAGTACGTCTCTTGCATACGCACACGAAAGCTACTTGCACTCCTCATGTACGTATTGCGATCTGGGATGCGAGCGCGTTGTTTCGCTCGCATCCGAGATTGCTCAGAACGACACACGGTGTATAAACCTCGGTCAAATGTACCTTCATCGTGGATGCACTGTCTTTTCGGCATATTGATTGATACGCCGATTTATTCTATCCGAAATTCAGAACCTTTCGAGTGCGTAGCTGGAAAAAAACATCGGTTGCCACTGTTAAGCGCTGTACAAAGCGACACAAACTGTACAGAACGACATGTTTTTGCAATAGACGCCACAGTCACAGTCCACGAGTGCCTATGACATACTCTACTGTCATACGTCACAAGGGATGCGTGATCAGTCATCTGGAGTATCGCGAGTGTTGACTCGATACTGAATGTCAAAATATTGCCTTTAAAAATAATATGCCCCTAGACCGTCAAAAATATTATCATCTGACGGCAAAGAATCGATTTCTACTGCCACATCGGACAAAATGCGAGGTCCCACCTTGGTCCGACCTCAGGTCCGACCTCAAGTCCGACCTCGGGTCGGATGTCGGTGGGTTCCTCATTCACATCGCTCAACGATGCAGATTCGCACTCCCGTGGCATGGGACTTCCTGAGCCAATGAACGCACGACTCTACGCGAAGGCTACATCCATTACGACGTCGCAACGTAGATATGATGTGAAGCGCTCCAAGATATAAAAAAACATGATGACGCAATATATGAAATATCAAAAATAACACGAGTAGATATTGGCAAATCAAATGGTAAAATAAAGAATATCCTTTGGACATGTCGTTCCGCGCGATTAATGTATAAATCCTGTCCAAAACCAAATATTCATTGCAGAAACGCCATGTGGAAGGCGATGGATTTGACTCTGTCTATGTGGATCCTGCACCGCTGCAATGCACCCAATTAAAACGCCCTTACACACCATGCTGGCATGAATCGTACACCCGACATCATGTTTTTTCCTTTTGTTTTCCCTTTGAAAGCGGTGAAAACGAAGTTAAAACCCCCTCAAAAGTGAGGTTTTTTGAGAATCATAAAGTGGGGCGGTGCGACCGAGCACTATTTGAGCGCTCTACAGTTATCACT
>LGRX02022830.1:45000-50729 GCA_001247695.2 Cymbomonas tetramitiformis | reverse complement strand
AGAACGTGGTGGTCTACGAGGTTGCAGAGATTAAGGTGGACGTGCCAGGTGAAGCTGAGCCGTTGACAGCGCCGGCATCCAAAAGCATTCCTCTTCCCGAGCTCGCACACGTCTTCGCGGAGTCCGAGCCGCGGCCTGCCTCATGGTACTTCGCCCTTTGCTGAACCACCTAGCAGTCTGTTCTCCCATCTCGGGGAGTGTTCCCCCTACCTCCCAGCCCTTTTCGCCAGCCTCCAGCCTTGGCCTCCGAACCCCACTCTCCACCCTGTAGGTGCACCCGTTTAGCCTCCGTGCCGCTTTCCTCGTGACCTGCGGTTATGTTGCCCAAACCACCACGGCCTCTTTGCCCGCTTTAAGGGTTTAATTCCCACCAACATTGTGGCCAATTCCCCTTGACCTGCAGCACCATCCGCTCATGCCCCCACAGCCCCTTATCAACGGTCTGATGGCGTGTTTCTTTGAGATCTTGCAAGACCCCCCGCATGCGTCAGACCAAGACAGCATGGAGATCTGGAGCATGGGAGTCTTGGGGGAGATCTGCAGCATGGGAGTCTTGGGGGGAGATCTGGAGCATGGGAGTCTTGGGGGGAGATCTGCAGCATGGAGTCTTGGGGGAGATCTGGAGCATGGGAGTCTTGGGGGAGATCTGGAGCATGGGAGTCTTGGGGAATTGCACGTGTATGAGTATATTTATAACAGTGAAAGGCTGCACAGGTGGTGTCTTGCATCCTGGATCTTGGTGCATTCCAGGACCCAGCCTGATGCACCAGGCATTCCTGATGGGAATATAAGGAATGCCTGGCTTAGACGCCGATGTTGTGTGGAATGCGGCGATGGGGTTTTGCAGGCAATCTATGCTGTTCACAGTTTCAGCATGTGCGCCATTTTTGGTGTTCCTGTACGGGCTGCACCTTCATGGCGCCAATGTCCGGTCAATGCCCAAAGCCATGCCTCCGCTCCTGGCCACCCTGGGATTCCACACGGGAATTGCTCTCATCTTTATGTGCTACGTGATGTACTGGGTCTGCACTAGCTTGCTGCAAGCAGCCCCGCTGCTGGCTGTATTGGGGGCTTTCACCGCATGCACGGGGCATAAATGTTTAGCCAGCGTCATCGAGAGCAGGAAACACGATTAATCCACTTGAGGCACATGAGGTATTTGCGCTTAAGTTAAGTATGTCGATAAAGAACATATCTGAGTAGACTTGTGTAGGGATGCAGTGGCATTATTCGATTTTGTCAATAAATATGTGTTCGCAGCGCAAAACCTGAGAAATATGTGTACTCCTTTTGGTAGAAATCCCATTGGTTAAGAGTCTAAGACTTGCGCCCAATTCCTGGGGTGTCCCAAGTCTAGAAGTCCAGAGTGGCTTTTATGATGTGTGTAAACTGCTAGGAAGCTACAGGGGAAATCTATCAATTTTGAATTGCAGGTGTGGTGGTGTCCTGAACATGGTTGTTGTTTCTATCAAAGAGATCCAGGAATATCAACTGGACGATCTACAGGTTTTCATTTGGAATCACAGATCTGAGTAACTTCAAACATGAGGGGGGATGTACTGAGGATCGTGTTCCCGCCTGTGTTTCTGCACGAATCTTGTAAAGTGCAGCTTAAATCTTAACAGAATACAACTGGGCTCGTGGCCTTGAATTCTGACAATGTTATAAATACCCCAACCGTATTTGCCTTAATTTAGAACCCTCGTGTGAAGGGGCCAATGCTGTCCATATCACACATTGCATATATGATCGCATATTCATTTATTAACCCTGGCTTACCTCAAGACACGTGGATGCGCCCAACAGCATCCAGAAAGCACACGAGCAGCAACTTGATACCTGAAGTTTCTCTCGGTTCGAGATGGGCATGCAAAGCTGCATTTGCGATTCATGGATGCTAAGAAATCATGCCATGTTGCGCGGTTGTGATGTATTTTAACCATGACATGGTTTCCATCTGCAAGTATCCTGTCTGTGGGGTATATGTGTAACACCCCCTCGGTGGCGGTAACGTCCTGACGTTTCTTCAGGGCCTATCTGTTTATCATAGGTGCTCCTATAACGTTGCATTGCCCGAATGAGATGTTGTAGGATGTGGTGAAATACATGTATACATGTGTGTATGATGCAGCATGGTAGTCATGAGTGAGTGCGGGCTTGCCTATGTGCTGCACCAAAATTGATTGTGGCATGCATGTTCGTCATAGCATTGCAATAATCATGATATGTCAATGAGGATGGTACCATCCACAAGTAATGATGCCGTGATCTAGATCTAGTCTACAGAAATCGCTCCACCAAACAGTTCCGTTGCATGTTGCGTAACGTATGATGTGATTAACTGTGTGTGTGTGTTCATGGGGTGTCCATGGTGTGTGGTGTGACTGCATTCATGGCGTACCCATGGACCAACGGGTCCCATCCATCGACCGTGAGCCACTGGGGGACATGCCAGCAGGGTCCGCTTACTCCGTAACCCTGGGACCAACTATTGTTGGGCGATGATCGGTCACATCGTATCATCTTTCCATGCTGTTTTGCATCTGGGTTGGGAATATGTATGAGTTTGTGGCATCTTGTCACGGCCCCGTCCTGCTCTTGATTTGCTTCTCACATCCACTGGGAGGATGGTGGGCTGGCTTTTGTTGGCCGATATCATGCCGTTCAGTGTGTGTGTGTGTGTGTATTTCTCCCACATATATATATACCGCGTTGTACATTAATATTCAACTTATCACTGTCCTGAAAGTGGTACAATCGGAAGTATACTATGTGTGTGGGGGGGTGTGTGTGTGTGTGTGTGTGTATTCACATATTAGTGACAGACTGTTACATACTATCATACTGCGATATTGCTATTCATTTCCTTTCTGCATCGGAATGTTTCAACGTAAATTAGGGCATACTCGCTCCACCTACCATGATACGCATCATTCTGAATGTGTTGCAATATGTGCATGCTTGCGAAATAGTGATTGTCAGTATATCATTATCACAGTCTGTTCTAATTGTCGGATGCTTATGTTGCTTGGTACAAATCACACGATGTGTGGTGGTAAGCCAGAGTGAGCAATATGATTGTTGGTACATGAGATTGTGGATGGTATCCACTAATCATAACTGCAGTCTTGTACGCCCTGCTTGCGTGCGGGAAAAGTGGGCCACGTATAGGTGTTTGATATCGGTTATGCGCCTGTAAGTCACGATGTGAGTGCAGTATTGTATGCCTCTGTAGTTGCTCCGCACATCCAAGTGCTTTGTGGTGAGCCAAAATTGTTATCTGAAATGCACATCGATACACCATATATGTATTGGAGTGCACATGCAAATTGTGCACGATGTGTAGAAACGTATCCTCTATGTAATTTAGAGGACCATGTGTATTGAAGTCAACTCAGAGTTGAGGAATGGGAGCTAATATCGCCGACTATAAGGCAGCAATGTGCACAAACCACGTGTGCAGTGAATGGGCTCAGATCCTAGACTCCGGACATTCTTCCCTCTTTCTTGAGAATGTTTATTTGTGTTTCCAACGTTCTCTCGCGCTTTTCTACTCCTTTTTCATTATGATAGAATCGTAGATTGAAATACAGCTTCGGATTGTCCAAAATGGCATTGACTATCTCTTTCGCTGTCGCGCAACAACCTAGGCATTCAACTGCACGCGCAACTGCGTCGTCGATCTCGAAGCCTTTGGCCCTATCGTTCCCTTTAAGGCAGCACGTTTCGTACTTGTGTTTGAGAAGCACCGCTGCGTGCTTTGCGTGCGGAGAATCGAGCTCTTTTTTGCGAATTGGCAACGATTTGTGACTCTCGAAGTCGCGATTTCTCGGCGTGTACAAGACGTCCTTCAGCACAATATCCAAGTCAGGGACGTCATCTCGGATACCTTCGAGGACGATTGCATTTGTCTTCGCTCTGATACCTCTGTAGAAAGTGGTAATATCAGGGTCCGCTTTCAAACGTCCCACGAAATCTTTCCTCTGTGCTCGACTCGCATCTTCTGGGGTCGTAAGTATGTAGTCACGATCGCTTGATAAACCTAGTGCTGTTTTCTTGCGGCTGGATCCACCGAGATGCAGATGCGAGTCGCTTCCGAACACCTCTCGTGCAAGTTGTTCGATACGTGGTACCATGCATGCTTTAGCTCCAGGCGGACGTTCTTTCAGCCTGTTTGCAAGAGATTCGAGCTGGCCCGGGCTGCTTTTCAAGTCCGGAGCAGCAAGTTTGCCGGGTAATGTGTTGACGTTGCGGTTTATATTTACGCACCCGCTACAACGGCGATCTGACGAGTTTTTTGCACGTTGTGATGATGAAAAGTTCTCTTGCGACTTTGCAATACAACACTGACAGCACGTTATAAGGGAACTATTCGGTAAATTGTTCGAGTTCGCACAGCACGCCATGCAAGTACGCATCTCGACTTTCCCTTTCCGTTGCGATTTTGAGAAGCACCCTTTTGGCAGCAATTTTTGGCAGATGCGACACGTAGATCTAGTTGTAGCTGCACATGTAGTAGCCGCGGTAGATAAAATGGCGTGGTCCATTGATGTACAGTCTCACCTAAATGCTGGACTTTCGGACGCGTGTTCCAAATGAGGCTCTCAACTGAATCCTGTGATGAAATATTGATAATGCATTTGAAAATAGGGGGGCATCGTTTTCACGTTCCGCTCCTCTTACACTCGGCTCGCTTTATCATTTCACGGTGCGTCCGAATGCCGAATGTTGACATTACCAAAATGTGCATAGTGTCGCGACTGTCGGCACCTTCGTGGCATTGGCTGGGAACGCATGCGCGACCAGCGTTTCGTTGATACGCTATCGGCTGCTGGCTGCGTTAGTAATGCCAGCTTGTTCGGATGTTCGCTAGAGCTGCACAACTTAAACTGGTCCGTTTATTTTTAACAGTGGCAATTTTCCGAATCCGACAGTCCATGTACGATTCCAGAGATCAAAATACGATGCATTCCGTTGTCGCTCCCCAGGAATCTCTGCGGACCTTCCTATGTTGCCGATCAGAATTCATTGGACAGCTCAACTTTAGTCGGGCGCCCCTAATGTTTACCCGAGCGCTGCCGCTGATGCCGCTCTGGCACCACTCTGCCGGAGTCGGGGTCGGCATCACGTTTTTGTTTGGCAATGTTGAATAAAAAGTCTCTTGGTGTGATTTAAGGGTAGGGTGCACACCTCTCACGAATTAAAAAAATATATATTGATAGCACTTTCTATATTTAATACCAATTTTTCATTGTAAAGATGCAGCCTGTTGAAATTTATAGCGTCGAATTTTGCGACATGACCCCCTATTTTTATTGGCTAGGATCCAAGAAGGGTGTGTCCACGTCGTATCAAAAAAACTGAGACGATTGTACCACTACGATTTCCGTCTAGAATTTTAATTACACTTGCATATACTAAAAATCAACTTTTTTGACCTAATGAATATGGGTTTTTGTTATGAACTTTAATTCAAAATAAAAATGCTTTCAGTCCAGGTGTGCACCCTACCCTTAATAAGCTTTGCTGCTGTTGAATCCATCTCCGTTCGCGTTTTCACACATGGCGAATAAACTGTACAGCGAGCGGAGACGATGCCGCAGATGACCCGTATATAAAGATTCAGAACACTTAGATCGATCGAAGATGACAACGCGCTTTCCAGGTTCAATTTTCCAGGTTCAATTCCATAAATGACATTGCAGTCGGGGTAAGGTCAGAAGGTCTGC
>LGRX02022830.1:0-40000 GCA_001247695.2 Cymbomonas tetramitiformis | reverse complement strand
TCACTGAAGTCGGGGTTGAGACCGTCGTGTGGGACCTCACGCTTTGCTAATCTTCAGACAATATGGTGTCAGCACTTCAATCGAGCCGCTTTACCCAAGAAGAATTTTTCAGCGGCAGAATCTGTGGTGTATTTGCGGTGAGAGGATCCAGAGGACCCGTGAGACCGCAGGAGACGGCTTACCCTAAATCCTAAGAACCCGATCAACGATACGTGGACTGCTTAGGATCCCACATCACCCTACTCCACCGCTTGCAAGCGTTGATATGTTTGCCCAGGCCCCAGCTGTCTAAAGTACCTTGACCGCTTCAAAATTATCCTGCCTAGAGAATCTGCGGTTCGGACATCTGTATAGCCCTTGTCGTGGGGTTCATTAGGGGGTTAAGCCGACCGAGTGCAGACCGAGTTCCTCGCTTTGTACGAAAGTGCAGTACACATCAAAACTTAATAGCGGTGGGGGGTGGAAAGGGAAAGGCTCCCTTTAGAATCCAGCCCACACCTGTCAAATGGTGTCTTTATTTTATTTTATTTTACTCTTGATTATGCAGAGCTTGATGGCATTGCTCTCACATACATGTGTGCACGGCGCGCGCACCCTAATTGTTGCATTTTAATGTCCCTGTGGTATGCGGCGCGGCACAGGCGCTTGTAAAAGAAAAGCAGCGAGAATGGACAGAGAATTTTGGAAGTTCCCTCAAGCTTAAATTCGAGGTGAGTGATATGTTATGTATAACTCAATGATACTCACGGAAAATCTTGCATATCATGCGCAGCTCATTGCCAATGATTTTTCAGGGCCTAACTGTTTTTCAGCGGATCAAACTTTTCTCACGGATCTGAATCATTTTTCAAGGTTTAAAGTTTCAACATGAAAAGTTCTGGGCCTGAGAAATTGTCATAATATACCTACTTATTGTACCATCTACTGGACATCCATTAGATGTATTCATACCAGATTGGAAATATATGCATTCATATTTATACGTAAGGATTTTGGGGGTTTTTAATGATAATATACTTACAATTGTTTATGTGCTTTTCAGTCTTGAAATTGTTTGGTTGACATTGATTACTGATTTGATGACATGGAATTTTTCAGTGGCATATTCAATTCTCAATCTTGACAAAGTTATTTTCATGTCTCATCTTTGAAGTATATGAATATTTGACTGATGATAAGTATTGAGTTGATGACGCGTCTTACCCATTTTAGGACTCGGTACCTATGGATGCGTTTCGGAAGGTCCCACCTTCGAATCCGGTTTCAAAACCCAGAATCAGAATCGAAGGTAACCGGTTTCAGAAGGTTCCGAAAGTGCATTATTGTTGTCGAAAGTGAATCGGATTTGTGTTTTTTGCCCGTGAGGTATCATTTTGAAGGTCTCGATGAGCCCAAGAAGATGCCATACTTTTGAATAAAAAACTCGAATCCGATTTACTTTCGACAAGAAAAAATACTTTCGGAAGCTTCCGAAACCGGTGCTGGGAACTTACAAAACTGTTTTGTTTTCATGGAATACGACGCTAAACAGCCGCTGAAATGGCGTGAACGATATGTGGGTCTGCCACCAACGAACGTTTTGACTGGAAATGACGTCCAATTATGAAGCCGCGGTCGCAATATATTGTGATTGTAACCTGGCACTTTAAGTTTCACTTCTTTGTGGATTGCCCGATTTCTCCCGGCATCGTTGGCTGAAAGCGCTTGGACAGAACGAGAACGTCCCTCGTATCGTGGTGTCTTGTGTGTCTACACATTTAGTCGTCAAAAAGATTCTGGCAAACACATTCAAGCAAACGCATGCGCTTTACGATTTCACATACTATAGTATCCCAAAATATAAAATGGCTGACGATGGCAGACAAAAAATCAATATGTGTGTGTGTGCCATGCCACTGTCTTAGCCGTGAGGGCCCAGTGAATTCAGCCAATAATATTTCTGCGATGCACAGAATAGTAACGGAATAAAATCACGTCGACTGATCTGGTGATGTCAACTCTTTGTTCGGGTCCACGTCAGCGATGTGCGCCGATTCATCGAAAAACGGTGGAAAAAATAGTTCTACGCCCATACCTTCTGGACAGCCACTCGCTGTTGTCACTGTCCTGAGGGTGTTATGTTTGGTATGCTACCGTATGCCAAACACAACAAAACTCAGCATATCAATTGTTAGATGTCTTAGGAATATAATATTTCTTGCGCGCGCAAGATCCGTTCAGTAATCAGGATGCTGGACGGTTATTGTGAGGGGGGGTAATGGCGTGAATCGAGCCAGCCATCTCGACTCACGCCCAGCAGGAACACATACTGTACGACATGAGCATATCACGCATATCATATAAGCATAAGAAACACAGTATCCTGAGGATCTCGCAGTGCACTGTCACCTCTAGCGGAAACACGGATGTCAACCGTGTCCACGTTTCCGCTAGGGTTTTTTCCCTCATTCGCGCGCTCGTTTGCAAGCGAGCATGCGCATCCGATGAGGGAAGTGTTAGCAGAAATATCATGGCATGCGTGTTGTCTTCCCTTAATAAATTGCACAGACTGAACGGTCAACCACACGTCTCGCTGTGGGCTGACGCGTTCATTTGACGGAAGCGGGCGGAATTTCAGGATTTTGAAACCCGCAATAGTTGCGATATAGGTTATCATTCTTTGCGAAACGGGTACCCACATAATAAGTAGGAATATGTGCTAATATTTTATGACAACCGGCTTTTTAGATCAATAAACAATCTTTGAGATCGTTACTTCAACGGACAGGAGCACACTGCGGGAGAGAAAGCGTTCCGCCTTGACTTAAAACTGTATATTTAGCAAATGACAATTGAACATGAAGCGACAGTCGCAGACGTCAAACAGCATGACAGCCAAGCGAGAGACGCGAGAGGTAAATCTTTGAAATATCTGAGATCTTGATATCGACAATTCTAGTGTCTCAAAAATGATATACCATACCATACACAGTTGTACGCAATATCGGAGGGGGGTAAGGCACTGTATGCTACGCAGGATTAACTACGTATATTATGATATTATGAATGAACGGTTTGGATGGATTAATATATATTCTTGAATTTATCACGACTAGTGTGTCGCGTCGTGTATCCAGATTGTAAATTGTACTGCGCCACATTGACAGACATTCGATGTTTTAGACCTCTACTTGCCAATTAATAATTATGGATTACGGATTACGAATTCGGGAGGAATCTTTTGCTTCAGAGTCCTCGTACTTAACAAATGATATTATTTTTTAGCCATTTCAGCCGATGTAACTCGATTGATCAGACTGTTTATATTTGTCAAGTATGTAGCCACGTTGGAATGTTCAAAGGGTGAACGTTATCTTAGCTCCCCGACAGAGTTTCTCGCATCGAAACGATGGAGTCAGGCAAATTCGGTTCTAGCTTCTAAGTTACTTATGGACCGTCCGAAAATCTCACATCTAACGGGGCAGGCGAGTTTTTGTTGCGGCGTGTAGTACAACTGACATGGAGTCGATCAGGCCGAGTTGGCAGAAAATATTCCGGAGCGACACTGCAAAGCGGGGACAAAGGGATGGGTTTCGAAGCCGGTTTCAAAAATGGGGGCTTCCGAAACCCATGTACTGTAGAATGCTTGGCAAGTTTGTATCGTGGCACCTCACTCCCTCGGGATGAGGTGGTGTCATGGAGATGCAAAGCGGGGGACAAAGGGATGGGTTTCGAAACCGGTTTCAAAAGTGAGGGCTTTCGAAAACCATCCATAGGTCCCGAGGATCTTTCAAGATTTGCACATCTTTTTGTTATCTAAATACGTTGGGTGTGTGTTGACTCGTTCATTCTTGTACTCGAAGAGTTCCGTAAGCGTACTCTCAGAGTCCCAAGTTCTGCGCAGATTTGTATATCATATCATATGTAATATATGTATAGTAGGGACGTGGTGTACTTCTTGTACGACCTGAAAGTGTAACTTCAAGGCAATTCAAGGTGTGCCCACGTGTCACATTTGTGAAATGGATCAGGCCGCTGTCTTGCTCTGTGTATTAATGTAATTAGTTGACATAATTTAATTCCCCCCGCGGTGGATGATACCGTCCTGAAGTTTTCCAGGGCCCATTTGTGTGGGCGCCCCTGTTTTGCGCGTTGTGTTCCCGTGCGTGACGCGACAGGGTGTATATACAACAAATGTTTATACGTAAGCAATTTTTGGGACAAATTTTGTAAGCTTGCGTCCAGTGTCCCAAGTGATGGACAGGCTGCAACTATTTACTTAACAATATTTTGATTATGATATCATCTCATAGATTGATATGTATACCTATACTTGTTAGTTTATTGTAAGCGAGTACTCCACACTCGCGTCCTTGGTATCAAGAAGCTGTTTGAGGTAACCCACATAGAGTATTATAATATAGTATATATATATATATATATATCATAATATAGTATATATATATATATATATATCATAATATAGTACATATATATATATATATATATTGTATACTCTCTGCCACACCGTGTGTAAGAGATCACAATGTGTAATACAGAGACACCCGCTAAAACAGCAGGCCCTGGAAGACTTCAGGACGGTATCAACCACCGCGAAGGGAAGAAAACTATAAAATATTCCGATCAGATGCAGGATTGATTATGTCTCTGACAATCTCAAGATAAGTGAAAAGTGGGCACACCTCAAACCTTATTATGTCATGCGCTCGAATCTTGACGTAGAACAAGTAGTAGTCGATAAGCTTAATCCAATATTATATCATATACTAAAGCATGCACACGGACCAGCACTTGGGACACTGGTGGTACGCTTCATTTCCACAAATATATATATATATATATTGGAAGATTATTCAATTAGATATGTTCTACATACTTGGGGACGTGGTGTACTTCTTACATTATGAAGTGTGCTCAAAGGTGTCTTCAGGTGTGCCCATTTATCGCTTTCATGGAAATGAACGGGAGGCGACATCATCCTGCCTGATATGTTGAGATGGAAAATATAGTTTTTATTCCCCCCGCGGTGGTCGATACCGTCCTGAGGTTTTCCAGGGCCCAAGACAATTTTGGGTGCCCCAGTTTGCACGTTGCGTTCCCATGAGTGGCGTGGCAGGGTGTATATAATAATATAGTACAAACTGCTCATATTTGCATATATCGATACACAGCTGAATTAGCCCCCGCAGTGGTTGGCAACTACTATCGTCCTGATTGTCTCCCAGGGTCCATTTTGGTGAGTGCTGCTCATATTTCACACGTCATTGTCCTGAGAATGGCGTGGTAGTGAGAAGTGTTCAAATACATAAGTAAAATACTTGCTTTGTCAGCTAGAGAGTGGCATGCTGCTGTAAAGTAGTTGCTGATGGAAATACAGTCGATAGCTCCAGAGGAAAGTCTAAACAAAACAGTCAACAAAACGATGCCATCTGGTACCATTGGTTGGGCATCTCAGTTCTGGAGCTCTACTGTTGGTCAAGCTGGGGCCAACCACCCGAGCCAGTAGCAGATATCAACGCAAATGATAAATACAATCGGATTGTGCGCGTCAGAACTGGTGTAATGCCACGTATTCCACCTTCATAGCAGTATATTGTACATGCATGCTACCAAAACACTGCATTTCTATCAATGTGTGTTATTGAGTACTTGTCGGATTATTGATCTGATTCAGTCGACCAATATGACAGCACACTGCTCACCTTGGAAATCAATGCAATGCGCAGGATAGTAATCATTTGATTTTTTCTGTTGTTATGCCAGGAGATCACTGGAGATCACGATCTGAACGACTATGATGCTGTAACACTGACGGATGTTATTTTCACAACTCCTGAGAAATTTGATCACGTGACTCGAAGGCATCAAGACAGGGGAAGTATGTAAGAACTTAATCGAACCATACGCATCCATATTGTTATATAGTTGCAGATGTTTATTTGCTGAAAATACTCAGTGCTGCAAACAAATGCCTCAAATCCCTATAACACTGGATAATCATTTCTTCTTTACTCGTGAGTGTTTTGTAAATAGAATTTAACTTCATCCGTTGAGCTCTTTTTGACCTCGCGTTCAGACTCATGCCTTGATTTACAGCGCTCCGATGAAAACATCTCAAAGCTGAGTGATGAGGAGTCACTCCTCACGCAGAGGAGATGGTAAAGATTATGATCTTACAAGGAGACATCATGATGCCACTTGCGTCCATACATACAGTCTCACAGTCCAAAATCGACATATCATTCATTAAGGAGCAATAACTAGTATCATTGAACACGCCTGTGCCACAGACAAGTACTAGGCATGATAAGATCCCAATACACCGTCAAGAGCCATTTGAGCAGAACATGTTCGTAATGGCAAAGCACCTTATGCAACTTTCTCATAGTTCTCATAGCATAATTTATCAACGAGCCAGAACCGTACAACACAGTGGGCATTTTTATCGTTTTATTTATTGTTTTTTTTTGTCATAGTTCATTGAGATGACCATGTCATACATGCATTAGCTGCACCGATGCATGAGCGCAATTTGTATTTTCGGCATGCTATTCATTTTGCAGATGTGTGACAAAGCTGTCTGCTGCCAGCAGTCTTTTATATCAGCGAACTAAGAAATAGCAAGGTCATGCTACTCTTGCTTTCATGTTCACCCCTCAGCGTAATAATTATGTATTGAGCAATATGTGATGCATCATGATGCAGGTCATTTTTTGGCGACATCACGCTCCTGCTCATAGGTGACGCTACCATTGTGCTTGTTGAGCTTTCCCCGGATACATTACGCTCCATGCTTGCTTCTATGTTATTATCTTGATACCATCCAGCTGGCATCCTAGGGTTGTACGTTTTCAGTCCCCATGGCTAATACTCCTACAGTATGTAATGAAATGCATACAATCTCATATATGGATGGGTATCCAATTGATAATCCAAATATTGCAACAATGCGGTTGTTAGTGCTTCCATTGGAATTGTGCTTCCGCAGATGAAGTGCACTTATTGGGGGAGAAACGTGGTGCATGTTTGGAGGCTATTGTGGCTCGACTAAAGCTGCTGTCAGAGAGTCCTCTACTTGAGAATGTAAGTGTCTGACACAAGTGACACAAATCTATGCGTAAATTATGTTGAGTTGTGTGCACGTGTGGATGGTGTGGGCTCGTTCTACGCAGAATGTGTCTGATGTCGATCAACCACATACCTATTTCAACAAAATGCCCAGCACTGCAACATTCATTTCCCTGAGCTTTAACACAATATATGTTCCAGAGGAGGGAATGAATGTAGACGTGTTCTTATATAGAAATAGTCCGTAGATTGCTACACATTCCAGATCCGAGTGGCCCAGGCTGGCAATACTGTGGTGCCTTGTGAGATCTCAGAATCGAAAGATCAAACCATACTAATTACCCAGATCACTATCGTATACTCCATGTGTGTTCATTCATGCGTTTACTTATTATCGAGCAAGACAACACACAGATGAAGATTGTTACAACTGATGTGAATGTATGAGTATGATACACACCTAGCTAGCGGCTCGTCAGCGGCAAATCATTGATTTGATTAATGTTTAACAATGTTGCACCCATCCATTTGTTAGTCTCGTCCGGCAGTATTATAACAGTATCAAGTAGGCCGGTCTGGTACGTATTCGGCATGGTTGTTGCTTGGTATCCCTGAGATATTATGACTCTTCAGTCACCGTTGAGGATCATGACACCGTCTTGCAATCAGCTGAGTACGTTTGTATCAGGACGTAGGGAATGTATATGCGGTGAAGGCGTCACAAAGTGGGTCACAACAATGCTTGTTGACAAAGAACTGTCAGATGTATTGTATACAAATCATATATATTAGCACGTTGCATTTCACTCTATTACTACCGAGTATTCCAATAGTGAAAAAGTGATCATCACTGAAGGATATATCAGAGCCAGTGATGAATGTGCATGTGTGAGGAGAGGAGGGGGGTGTGCATTGACGATGCAATTGTGCAGATGCCGCTGTCAAAACTTCGAATGGTCGGGGTCTCAGCAACAATTCCGGTGTGTCAACCCCTGCTGTAAGTTCGGTTGCCGACGGAGTTTTTCAGCCAAAATTAGGCGACCGTCAAAATATCAGGGCATGCTGATATCATAGCAATTCATACAATTGAGGTAGTTGAAATAATTGACACACACACACACATATGGAGATGATTCAGGCATCTTGACAGTCATCATGTTTGAAATGGACCTCTGACTCCATGTTGGCGGCTGAGTCGCGCAATTGAGGCAATGTATATCACAATACAGAGTGAATAGGACATGAGAAATTTGAAACTGCTGCAGAGGTATCCCACCATTCAATCAATGCATAGAGAGGGCAGGCATATTGATCTGAGTCATGGAAGTGGTCATCATCATGCTTTGCCTCAGAATATAGCAGATGTGGGCGAGTGGCTGCGTGTTCCACAAGAAATGCAGAGGACATTTGGCGAAGAGATGCGGGCAGTGACACTTAAGGTGTGTTAGACCATCACCTAGTTATAGAGTGATTCACTTTATTACTTTGTGCTGTAAGATGGTTATTTGATGAGCATGAAGCAAAAAAAAAAATGATAGTTTGACATATTCCTCCCACAGTGTCCCGTGACTGTGATTGTGGATTTCTTTTTTTAATTTTTAGTTTCCCATCTGCCTTGCTTTTGTCTACGAGTTGTAGAGTTGATTATTAGAATATTATCCTGAGTGATGCTACATTGTAAGAAGAGATCGTGATGCGCAAGAGTCAGAGTGAGG
Organism: Cymbomonas tetramitiformis; assembly: GCA_001247695.2. Taxonomy (NCBI): domain Eukaryota; kingdom Viridiplantae; phylum Chlorophyta; class Pyramimonadophyceae; order Pyramimonadales; family Pyramimonadaceae; genus Cymbomonas; species Cymbomonas tetramitiformis. Next base: position 31,217 of record LGRX02022830.1, on the reverse strand, counting down.
ATGCTTGAAATTCAAATACACTCTGGCTGACTACAAAGCACTGGCATGCATCAATCAACAGTAGAGACATCGGATAGTAAACACGGATCGCGACTTACATGTGTATGACGGACACATCATATACATATGTGACGTTTTCCCCGGCACGGACGGAGGCGACATACAAGGCTGCAATGGCAATTTGCGAACGCAGTCGTATGGCACTGAGAAGGATGTATACGCGCTACAGTGTATACAGTGAAATTATGGTGATGAGGTGCAATCTACTTCTCATCGCACATATATATATATATATATTCTGAATACACCTTGTTGTGCAGCGAATATCAGTAATATGTATATATATATATATATATATATACTTATATATATATATATATATTGTAAATTGAAATCATTCAATACATCTCTTGTTCCCCACCGTAACAACAAATATATGATATACACTGCAATAGCCTATTTGTATTATCTGTAGCAATACTAATGCTACAAATGCATTAGCCTGTGTACAGACCCGTAGTAATGGAATTGGTCCCTGGGCTGCACAGACAATCGTTCTAGGATATCACAGCGCCAAGAATGGCTTTCTCTTTGAGAGAAATCTGCGGCAGCGAATCTTTGAGGTTGTCACCAAACACAGTGAGGGTAAACCATCAATCGTATTCTGCAGGTACTTTACCCTGACTTCTGAACTGGTAGTGAATTTATTTGGCATCAGGCCCTGTTGCGGTGGTAAGAAATGCCTTATCCATCGAATAGTATGGTATTTATGTGTGCATTGTAACAAATATATTTTAGGCTGTGCCTTGGTGCAACCCAACATCCATATGCAAATGCATTTTTATGTACACCCTGCCACGCCACTCACGGGAACGTAACGTGCAAACAGGGGCACCCAAAATAAGCATACAAATACATGAATATGTTTACTGTATGCTGTTCGTGTGGTGACTGCACTGGTATGATTATATGACACTGTATGGCATAATTTAGTATGATGTCGTCACAAACAAAGAATGAATATATGTGCCGGTGACTACCCTCCAGCTCGGAATAAAGTGGCGCGCAATATTCTGCTGATGAAAATGCAGTTGGCTAACAATTTAAAATGCACTTCCCAGTTCTTGACCATAGCTATTAACAACAAGAATTGCTGTTAGTATTGCCTTGACCATCTCCGCCATTGATGGCAGTGTCTACTTATAATGTGTGTCTACTTTATATAATGTATCTCTACTTATGATTTATGTCCTATACAGTTTGGCATCTAAGGTGGAAGTGATGACTTTGCAGCACACGCAAAGCAGTCCAAGATACAGCCGTTCAGCTCATGAATGCCGCCAACAGCTATCGTTCTGGAAACCCGTTTATTCATGACAAGGCACACTTCGACAGCCTTCAAGTTGCAGCAGCGTCTACTGGTACCAAAGTAAGACTGTTTTAGGGCATATTGAAATGAATAACTCTAGTGTCTTCACCATGTGGTTATATCAGCTGCTTGAGCTGCACTGCTATGCAGTGAAACCGTATGCAGTATTAAGATGGCATCACATAAATACGTCTGCTTAGCAGTTTGTGCACTGGTGGCATCGTCACCGTTGAGATAAATCCTCAACCTGATGGTGAAGTGTTCCTGTGGGCTCATTATTACCATAGAAGCCGTGTGTTTCACTGCCGTAAAAGTCGTTCATATAAACTCCTAGAGGGGAGACATATGTTTTGCCACATCTTGGCTCCTAAATATCTTAGTTTGTGTGTTTCCAATATTGATGCTAAATGTTGGATACCAGCAGAATGGCAGTACAAACAGAATACAGTAATGCATCTGCTCAAAGTTGGCTCGAAGGAGCAGGGACGACAGAATAACACGGATGTCACCATGTCACTGATGTGGCTGCACCATAAGTGGCATTCCAGATCTTAAAAAAGACTGAATGAGACGGTGCCCCCTTCATGTTTCAAGGCGTGCATGGATTGGTGAGTAATGCATGTACTATGTAAACTCACAGTCGCGCACATGCTCACTGACAACACGCATACCTACAAGGATGAAAGTCCTCAAAGACTTCAGGATGCTCTCAACCAGCGCAGGGGGCAGAACACTATACACATCAACTAGATTGTAGTAAGACTAATAGCAGATATGAGTGGTATGTAGTAGATATACGTGATGCACACCTCCAATGTCCTCGAATCAGATTCTCTTCGTCGGATTTGAATTACAACAAGTCCCTACATGAGTGTCTAAGTTGGTAGGTTTGTTATACTATGATGACTATACAATGTATACTCCCTGTCATGCTGATATTCTCCGTGATATTCTGAATAGTGGCATGGTGGACTGTGAAGGTCAGATTCTTCAGGAATGCATTCGGACTGGGATTGGCTACCATCATGGTGGCTTGTCATGCGCTGATAAGAACCTGGTCGAGCGACTATTCTTGAATAAAATCGTGACAGTACTTGCTACAACAACAACGTATGTATTTTCCATTCCAGCACTGGCTACACATGGATGTTGTTTATCTAGAAGTGCAAGCAACATCTTGCAAAGTTGTTTATGCATGATGTGAGTATCTAGTTACAGCTGAATGGTGACAAGCTTTTTGGACCCCATCTAATCACACTTATTACAGATTTTGTTGGAGGTATGACATCGATATACTCGTATATTGATTACTACATACAAGCCTCAGGCTAATGGTGAAATGGCTTGGTTCGATGCATAATATACATCCAGACTATGTGTATGAATGGCTCAAAAGTGAGACATGAATGTGTGAATGTCATAATTGCTCGCAAGTTTACCTTAACCATATACAACATTTAATGCTGCAAAGGGGAGGGATCTTCCCATTGCTTAGAGTTTATTTATACGTTTGTGTAAATATATAATTGGTTCATGTATTTGATACATACGAGATGTTTGCAACTGGATATCATAGGACGCCGTATGTGATGAAACAATCACACTGCATGGCTTATTGTGTATGTTACACTTGATTAAGTACTAATAACATGAATAAGGTAATAATTATCATGCATGTCCTGGAATTATATGACGTGCTATTCAGGCTTCAGGGTCTGTGTTCTCCTTGGCCCAGATAGAAACAGCATGAGCCATGTTCCCGCGCATCAAAATGTTCCATTTGCCAGCTGTATGTTATCCTGATCTAGGGGTCTCAGCAAGTCAATTAAGAGATTAATTAGTATGCTGGTATAATATATGAAGCCAGAATGTTTGACTGAATGATCCTCTCCATAAGCATGCGGAAGGTTCCATCTCCTAATTATTCAAAACCCTCAACCACTTATGGTCACAAAGTGCATGTATATAATGCCGGTCACGGCATCAGCGCGCCGCTGACATATGCCAGCCACTTCTGTTGGTATGAGCAAGTCTGTGCCAACGAAAAATTGGCATGGGCACACCATTGGCTGCTATGTGATGCTGATTGTCGGGGGCTCGGGACCTGTGAACAACTTTATTGAGACTACCTCACCAAAGCGGTGAGCAAAAGTGGAAGCACATTTTTGTGATTCACCAAACTGGGTCAAATAGCTCATCAAAGCGTGCAGCTGTTTACCAAAGTGTATCCGGCCAATCTGAATGGTGGGTTTTGCGCCAAGAGTTGCGCGTTGTTGAGACCTTTCCAACGATATACGACTCGAGTATTCAGACGTTGGGTACACTTTGGTGAGGATGTGTGCACTTTAGTGAAGATGCGAATCACCAAACCAACCGGTTTGATGAATCACCACAGTGAATTTTCACTTCCGCGAAACACTTTGGTGATGTGGTCTCACCAAAGTGGTTCACAGGTCCTGAGGGATGTCGGGTTGCTGCGTGCCTTGAGAGTAGGCAGAATCTGAAATGGCTGGCATATGCCAGCAACGCGCTGGTGCCGTAACATATATGTGTGTAGTATGGCCTCGCTTGAGCCTGTATGCTTCTTGCATCCACTGGGATAATATAGTGATGATGGTGGGTGTCTCTGGCTGTACTACGGAGCCTTTTCTCTCTCTCTCTCTGTGTGTGTGTAAGCGTAAAGAGAGAACGAGGGGAGGGGGGAGGGGGGAGGTATAGTATTATTCACTATAGCTTACCTCCACACATTATGTGATTTGTACCAAGCAATCGAGGGAGGGGGGGTGTGTGTGTATAATAATCCCAAAAAATGCAGTAGTCATATGAGACATATGTGCGAAAGTACAGTGGTGTATATGGTAAGCCCTAATATCCCACATAACAGCAGCGGTAGCAACAACATTCGCAAACCGCCCACCAACGCTAAAGTGAAATGGGGGGGCATCTCATAACTGTCTCATGTTCTGACTTACTCAGGCCCACCAAAGCTAAAGTAACATGGGGGGGGGTATCGTAACTGTCTCGAGTTCTGACGCACTCAGGATGAGATTTATAGTCAGGGTTTGAGCTACTGCCTTGCTAGTACTGGTGTCTTCATTTCCCGAATGAATAAGTAAGCTGCACTCTCTGGTGTTCCGAATCCTCTGGGGCTTGGTCTGAGAATGCGGTGGGCCAACATCAATCTGAGAAATAAGGCGCCTCGAAATATAAGCCACACTAGTAGAGAAAAAAATGAGAACGCGATCATCAGCAACCTGGATGTCAATCATGCATATATTTTACATACACCCTGTTGCGTTGCGCACAGGAACACAACGCGCAAAACATGGGCACCCACACAAATGGACCCTGGAAAACTTCAGGACGGTATCATCCAACGCGGGGGGAATTAAATTATGTCAACTTAATATACAGAGCAAGACAGCGGCCTGATCCATTTCACAAATGTGACACGTGGGCACACCTTGATGAATTGCCTTGGAGTTACACTTTCAGGTCCTACAAAGGCATGTAGGACCTTTGGCTCAGATTTTGGCATGAAATTCACGGAAAGAAGCAGGCGTCTGAGCCACTGCTTGAGAGTCTAAAAATACATCTCAAACAGTTACTGAGCAGCGCAACAGCAGCTTTGCGTCTTCTCAAACTAATAAAGAATTACCACGTTGCGACAAGAAGAGTCAAACACATCAGCGGCAACAGAACTTACAAATCTCACAGACTCACAAGTAGTGTCCAAAAATCTGCTCGAGGCAGTCAGATTAGTAGGCGCAAAAGCAGTTGCGACTGCAGCCACAGCTGAACGCGTTATAATCTCTCAGAATGGAAGTGGACACAAAATAGGACCACAAGACATCCCACTAGGAACCACAAGGCAGCAGGGTCAAAGTGCCAAAACACAACGCCGGAAATTATTGCAAGACGCCAGCAGAGTGGCGAGACAATCTGCGGGCAGTGACAAAAGCGAACCTGCAGATATTGGTCTCATGCAAACGACTTCGCTCTCTCCAAAACCCACGTAAGCGCGCAGAGCATCGAGGACAGAAAGCGAAGATAGAGAGGCCCTCCCTGCCAGTTCGATCGATACTCACAGAACGCCAACAGAGAAACGAACGCAAGTGATAGAATCATCGTTGCAGCATAATAATGACTCCGGAGATCGCGTGGTAGGAAGGACCCTCTAGAGAGACGAAAGAGATCAGAGTCACTGCCAGCAGCGTCAAAGCCACCTCCTGACAAATCGCAGAAGCGCCAAGCCAAGCATCGCAAAGACTGGCAACGAAAAATCAATGATACGAAGTTCTAGGCCATCTAGCTAGCAACAGCTGGCATCTAAAGACGCCCACTTCTTTGTTCGACACTTTGTTCACGAGCGTACACGATAGCTTTTTGGGAGTATTTGTATGTTTCCATGTAGTGTGATGAGGTATTAACATCCCAAGTAGAGAACATAGAAACGGGCGTCGCGCGCGAGATCCGCTTTTCCTGACAAGGTTTTTACAGCAGGATCTTTAGCAGCGGGCTGCAGTGAGGAAGTTAAGATAACCCTCAGCGGTAACAAGCGGTCGCCCTGCACCGCTTGATAAATATGCAGGGGGGGCAGACTGCCGGAAATAGATCAACGGGTAGAATCATTTGCCCACACAAAAGATTCAGCAGCCGGATCGGAGTGGGAGCATCTGTTGCTCAAGTAATAGAAGCAGCCTTCCCCATCTTAGTACTGACTAGTTCTTACTAGCAGTTCATCTGCACACACGAAGCCATCGGAGAAATAATTTATTGATCAGTACTTCTTGTAACTTGTCTCGGCCCAGAGTAGGGCCTGAGAAATTAATTTACTCACACGCCCAATAGGGCGTGGTTTTTTTCTTTTTCTTTTCGGCACAAACACGATCATCAACATATTTATGTAAACCTCAGTATTTGTGCTATTGATGATAGCATATGCCAATGATTTTGGAAATAATCATTAAGCTACTATTTGGTCCAATATATCATAGCTAGCTGTATGATTTTGGCAGCACTTACACGATTAACATGATACGCACATGTGAATGATGTGGACGACTAGGCACACATAATATCCGATTCATTCAACAATAATCTGCTTGATCATCTCTGACCTTTATAATATTGGCTTCATTTCAATTACCTTACTTACTTACTTACTTACTTACTTAGTCAATCAGCAAAGCTCAAAACCCAACGGGCGACACAGTCAAAGTCTCGATCTCACGATTGCCAGATGCTAACGATGACAGTGCCACTGCATTCGCGTGCAGTTACCGCGACTTCACCCACGCGTTATGGCATGGCATGTTGGGACAAAAAAAGAAAAACACTGTCGCGCACATGATCATATGGTCAGATGGTCTAGTGGATATCTCAAATTGACATCGACAGCGCCTAGTAATATATAGGCAGTGCTCGAGCATGCTTCTACTTGCTATAAAAAGCAACTCTCATGACGTCCTCATAAAAAAAATGTTGGCATTGCATATTAATTCTCTAACAAATTACAACAAAGCGTAACTATGAACATCACATTGCAAACTCGTTGCATATTCACCGTACAGAGCTTGGATAATGACAATGGTTGCTGCGTTGCAACCGCTCTCCAAGTTTATACCAACTGTTGCAGTAAGGGGAGCTATGGTTATACACACGTGTGTTCCCAAGATAGTGAGTATTGGGAACACAACAAATTCCGCTGTACGATGCATTCACAGCACTTGAGTGCGCTTCACCGCCACTTGAGGTGACTTGACTACTGTGAATATCATGATTGAAAACTGTGTAGCCCTTGTATGCCCTCGCCGCTCCATTCCTCGCCATTGTTTCTGGTAATTGACTTCATTATCCCGCGCTCCAGCGCGTGGTCATCGGTCATCCAATTACTGCAGTCTATGAAATTGTACCATGTGTCAAGCCAGCCACAACGCCCAGAAAGTCGATGCGCAAACTCATGGCCGTTGACGCGCTCATTCAACACTTCACTAAAAGTTAAAACCCACCCATCAAATAATAAAGGTATGGTGCACACTATCATGTGAATATAAGCCATATTGTAATATATACTATCCGAGTTGGAATGGTATGGTGTACATGGACAGGCTTGCTGTCGGAGTGAACCTTCCAGCCTATTTGGTGGTCGTCATGGGCACACAACGATATACCTCTGCAGGATATGCTGAATATGATATGGCAAGCTGCCTGCAGATGATTGGTAGAGCTGGAAGGTAATGTGCCATTGTGTCTCCGACCTTTAAATTTTCATATACATTTATGAACACCATATCATAAGTTGGTATTTTTGAGATGAGATATGTAATAATGTTTTTTGTAAACATCAAATCAGTGTATCTCGGACTGACATGATTATAAGGAAGTAAATGAGAAGAAATTAGACTAATAGCACACTCTAGTTAAATTTGAATTGATTCATAGAAGCAGCCATGCACATACGGACACTCTGCATCAATTAATAAGGGAGTTGACCTCTGGGTTTTCATATGGTATGGTGCAGAATGTGAAATGATGAAACCAATGATTTCACACGAATTTTAACCGCAGAGAAAGTATAAAAATATAAACCATCCAAATGCATATAATTATATATCAACATATGAACAATTGAAAGAGATTATCGAATCATCGGAGGCATCGCAAAGATCTTGATGAGATCAACAACTCACTTATATATAGCATTATTACGGACAGCAACATATTGTAAATCCACACCGATGATAAACATGCATACATTGATATTGCCTCTACAACGCCCGACCCTCCTCATCATAGGCGCATCGATTCATGCCATGTGCCCGATGACTATTTCAAGTTATTTTGCTGCTTGCAGAAAGCATTATGGTGGTGACACCAGGGAGTGCACAATTTGTACGTGACCCAACATATCAAGCAAGCAACACAAATGATGAGTGTGACAATTTGCAGGCCACCATTTGAAAGCAGTGGAACAGCTGTAATCATGACCAGCCAATCGATGATCACAAGATATACAAAGTTGCTCGGGGGGACTGAGTCTATCGAGAGCTCCCTGCATAATTCCCTCGAGGTATGCGCCAATATGTGCAAGCAAAGCACATGTGCAACTTGACTAGCTCCTTTGCACGCAGAGAAACATGCACCAGAAAACTGCATGGGTATGAAGGGCTCATGAATTTGTTTCGCGTATATTATTGCTGGGCGGCATCATGTCAACAATTAGGTGTTGAACCAACACAGTCTTGGCTTTGTGAATGTTTGTCATCATCACACAAAATCCGGGCATTAACAGCGCTCAATGGTACATGCAAGCGTCTGATTCAAATTCCAATGCCCTGGTGCTCTCTGACAAGTTTGCCAATGTGATTTTCTGCTGCACGTTGCATTAATAAGATACATAATACACGTGTGTCTGCTCGCTTGGAACATTGCAATACATATATCCTATGTGACTGTTGCAAAGAGCATGATCAATGAGTTCATGCACATGGCTAGAGCTGCAAAATCATTGGCTCAATCAAGATTCATGATGTTAAGACAGGAGTACCTGAATGCCGAAATCGTCTTATCTACAATCAAGGACATCGCATCTGCAATCATTTGGCTAAAGCAGACATACTTCTACATCCGTGCCCGAAGTTGTCCAGAGAAATATGGATTGGTAATGACCGACGGGTCTGGACTGGAAATGGCACTGCAAAAACTGGGTGCGATGACTCGCGTTAATGCCATGCTGAATATATCTATACTCGTGAGGCTGGTGGACGTAATGTGCATGCAATGCATTCTTCATCAATCGGTCACAAGGCGCTCTGCTGCTGTAAATATACTCTTGCGGTGGGTTTAAGTTGGAGTTCAACGGCTGGATGCATGAAGAAGTAACACCATATCATCGATGATGCAGAGTCATGCAAACCATGTAGCCGGATGAAATCCTACGTCAAGCAAGATGCAAACTTCCTTGAATGCATACAAATTCTGAAGCAAATAACATACATTCAGTCGCTTTATATATGATGCCATGATGAAACATACTCTAGATAATCAACATACAAGTGTGAATTTAATACAGTACAACGAGGCCAAAAGGCATGTGAGTGATACAGTAATTAAAGTCTAGTAAATAATAATTAACACAGATGCAGTCTGTTGTTGGCGGTCCCAGATCGGTTTCGTTCCCTGCCGGGAAACTTCTCAGTGGTTTTTGTGGTTCAGTTGAGGCACCAGCGCCACTAAGTTCTAAAAATTCAAACAGGTCAGGCAGTGATAGGTGATGATGGCAGTGTCACTGACACGTCACAGGCAAAGAAGGTCACGGCGCTCGGTCTCTTTCCACAGTCTACCCCAGAACCCAAGTGAGAACTTATGGGCCATCCAGCGCAGGGCTCTGCATAGCCCCTCAGTAGGTAGATTTTAAGTATCTCTCGTTGATACTCACGGTCTATTTATATCACATGCATATACACGCTGTTCTATTTTGTGCAGCTCGCTGGTTGTGACAGTTGTGGGCCTTCTGAATCTCTGATCAGTAACACATATATTTGCCGCGCCACTCTTCATTCTTAGCTGTATCATAATTGATTGGATAGTACTTAAGGTCACAAATACAGGTCGAACAAGAAGCTGTTTGAGCTTTCAAGATCGTAGGTAGCAGGGCATATTGAATGCTGTAGCTGTCAGCTACAGTAGCATAGACTACGCATCCATTAGTAAATACAGCTTTCAGTTAGTATCCTTTAAACGATCATTGGGTTCGTACATTATTGAGAAGTCCTTTCTCAAATCTTGCTAGCTAGGTAAGAACGTGCTAACTGCTTACTTACACATCACCTTCAGTCATTTAGCAGCCGAAAAGATGAAAGTGCTTTGTGGTGGGCCAGTGTTGGTATTTATAAAAATGCAGCAGCCTACCTCCTTTCAGATAAATGCCATTATTGTGACCTCAGAACCGAAGAAATCTAGCTCAGCAAGCCATCAGAGCTGTGCTTCCAGAGCGTCTGATCTATCCTCCAGACTTGGAAGAGACTGAGCTCCGGGATCTCCACTTGTTGTGACACTGCCAGCAGCAACCTACCTGTGACACTGCAGCCGTGGACCCCTGTCATATTTCATCTTGACCTGTTTGAATTTTTAGGACTTTTGCGACGCTGGTGCCTCAACTTTAAAACATACCCGCTGACGAATACTTTGGCAGGTATCTTAGGTGCCAGGTTCCCACAATCATCACATAAAATATAAGCGTGAATATACTGCAACCGTCTAAGGAGTATTTGTATGATGAGAATCAATATAGACCTTGTCAGAATTTTCTGGTCCATTTACAATATTGATCATATGCATGTTCTGATGGCTCTGGTACCTGGGGCATACTCCATCAGGCATCCATCCAAGTTGACGTTATTTCTAAATCACATCTCATCCTTGTTGTGATAATGAAAGTTGCAATGCATGTTGTGTGCAGTGATACGAGGAGTCAACAAGTTGGCAGACAGTGGGCTGTGCAAGTTTGACGAATATGGATTTGCCCTTGAATCCTTGGTACCTGGCAAGATAATGTCAGAATATTGTATACAGTTCCAGGTGCGTCAACATTCATTTATATTATGGATTCCGCCTCCATTCTCTAGAAATTCCACTATATATAGTATTCACTATGTACTCGCTCTTAATGAAACCAGGAGGACTGATACATTGATTATGAGAGTACATACAGTATTATTGTAACGTATCTCAACGATTTGCGTGGTTGCGACTTATTACGTTGTGAAAAACTCCATGAAAATTGCACAATTTGTAAATTTGGTTTATAGATGGCATTATACCGGGTAAATAATTTTTGGTGTGGGAATTACCGGGAATTACCCGGTAATTATTCCTCATATGCTATTACCTGAGTATTACCATCGCTACTTTACTTTATTCTAATCGATATTTCCTTCAAGCTTGTGATAAATCTGAGTGCTAGAATACATGCGGATGACATGAGACGAAGTCCGAATCGAACTTGCAAACGAGCTTCGTTCTCACGTGCTTTGTCAACCGTATATTCAGCACCTGCGAAATATCTACTCCTTAGAGTCTCGCACGCAGATTGATCACAACCAATGTAGGTGAGTCAGAGTTAAAACTACGAAAGAACATGTCAAGTGTCTTACCAAGTACACCGTTCTCCAGCACCGGGGTATCGATGAAGTGTTCCAGGAGCAGGGCGTTGTGCTTGGCACCAAAGGTATGACCTCTTAAATTTTGGGTCAAGGAAACCCAAACGTCGTATGGAACCACGCCACCATCAAATTTGAAAATGCGACCGCCATATGGGGCTCCACGACCATTTCCTTCACATGCAGCATTCTCTGACTGTGGAATACTGACGCTATTTTCGCAGCTGGCCATGGCGGTTGCCATACTCTTGCGCGCGTTTTTTTTGCGACTTGTCATAGGAGGTTGATGCAAACTCATTCTTTGAGGATATTGAGACGCGGGAAAATTCAGACAAAATACTGAAGATGTCTGCATCAGGAAAGTTGGCATCGTGGCGAACTGGTAGGTTGGTGTAATCATGTTTGCAGTTGAAGTGCGCGTGGACTAGCTAAGACAAGGAGTGGCCCGACCTGCCCATGACCTGCCCATGACCCAGACAGGGTGTGACCTGAGAGCCACTCGAAACTCTCCACACCACTCACTCGTGACTGCTATCCAATCAGGGAATTACCAGGAATTACCACACAATCTGCAAAGGGATATTACCGGGTAAGGAATTTTGAAGGGGGGAAACAATTACCTGGAATTACCCGGTAATTCCGAGGGTAGTAATACTTCAAAATCTTACCCTGCCATCTATAATTTAGTTGTTGTTCAAAAATAAGGCAACCCAGAATTAAGAACATTGCCTAACACCCTTGTGTGGCCTGGCTGGGACTGGCCAAGCTACATCAGATATTTTTTAGGGTTTTTTATTTCGCATTATATACGCATGGAACTTCACTTGGAATGCAAATATGGTTCTCAACCATGCTACAGTATCAACGACCTTTTATACTATGAGCTGTGCTATGTCATATATTCACACGTATATGTTACGTTATAAGCACGCCACACCCACATGCGCGGCGATACTCAGGATTAGCGCGCTAGGTGCACTCTCTGTGTGTACAGTACTAATAATTACCGCACATACACATCATTAGGCGCGCTTGTACTGGTATATCTACGCCTGGCGCGCTCTTGCTAAAAGTGCGCTCATAACGCCATACACACACACCACACACACACACACACACATGCATATAATGAAAAATGAAGAAAAAAATCACATTTTTCAGGATGTGTGGTTTTAGCCCATCTGGCCTACATCACACACACATGGTTATGAATCAGTTGGCCAAACAGATTAATCACTGTATTTTATTGTTGTGCAACATTCCAGTGCCAGCAGGGAAAAATGTTGTGAGAGAAAGAGAGAGAGAGAGTGTGTGTGTGTGTGTTAGTTGTACACGCAAATGTAAGTTGCAGTTAGAGTGTACTATCGAATGCCTTTATTTGTTGCTCGGTACATGCAAGTGCTTTCTGGTAGTGGACCAGAGATGATCTGTATCATGGTGGTGTGTCACATCCCACAGACAATGCAAATGGCACATCGCGAGGCACAGCAAATGCAGCAGGAGCCATGCACGATGAACTCGCAGGTGAGCTGCCTGAGTGAGTGTGTATGCCACACCCGGAACCAAACAATCCAAGCATGCAATTCATTTAGTACACGTTATCATGCACAATGCATGCATGATTGTACCACCCGCACGATCTTCACCCTAAAGTACAGTCATACCGTGGGTGCATATGATTCAAACTAAGCTATCTGAACTCCAGGCACGGGACCTATACACGATGTGCTGCCTACTTACAATTGTACCATCGTACATTCTAACCAGTGGTATAAACATTTTTATATACACCCTGCCACGCCACTCACGGGAACGCAACGTGCAAACAGGGGCACTCAAAATTATCTTGGGCCCTGGAAAACTTCAGGACGGTATCGATCCCCGCGGGGGGAATAAAAACTTTCTTTTCAACTTAACATACAAACTTAACATAACCAGCATAATCATATATACACTCATACTAAGTATGTAGGGCAAAACATACGCACAGCCAGAAGAATACATGCCCACACAAGTAATAACAGCCACCAGGGCAAAAACACTTCTACACATCCCAACAAATATTATGCGTTGTATTTTCATTTCCCCATTTTATTTTCGTCTGCAGTCATGCTACAACAGGCTTGACTGTGTGATATTGTACATTGTAATTGTGTCATCACTGTGCAGGTGATAATGATATGCATGATTGTTAGCACTGGATACAATACATTTGTATGTGATGTGATGGTGTTTTTGGAGTGATATAATGTTAGCACCGGATACTTGCATCTACGATGATATTTCTGACATTGCAAAGTGTGCACACCTGCAGCTGAACCTTTTGGCCAGAGCCGAGGAATTTTCCAGCATAAAACTGCGCGTATCTGAGAAGAAGGTGTTGTTCAAAATCAATCAACAGTTGGAGGGCGATGTCAGGTGTGAGATATTAATAAAACATCATAGATGCTGCTCAATCAAGTAATAGAGTGCTGAATTTCATATAAAATGGCTCGGAAAACGTAGCGGTATCGACTAAAAGCCCATCCCCTCCCCACCTAGTTTGGTGGGCCCCAAAGCCCAACGCCCCCACTCCCCTCGCTCTTTGGTCGGGCCTCACGACCCAAAAGCTCCCCTGTCTTGGTCGGCCTAAAGGCCCAAAGATCCTCCCCCCCATCAGCCTAGCAACTTGAAATAAAACATATAAGCCCCCCCCCCGGGTGGCTTCTGATATTTCATAAATCTCAAAATTTCGGCGCTCAGCGCTCGGCGCTTGCGGCGAAGGCCTAAAGCCCACCCTCCAATCCTTCGACGCGTTTAATTGTTTGAAGTTCCGCCATTTATATATATGAGAAGTATATGCGGTTTCATACATGTCGCGCCGCGGGCGCAAATTTCTAAATTTTCATTTGTCAAGGATACAATTTTGCTTGTGGTCGACCTTTTAGCCCAAAGCCCTCCCCGCCCCGCTCGCTGCTGATCCCAAAGCCCCCGCCTCCCCCATCTTTCAAGAAACAGGGTATTTAGATAAGTCCGAAGCCCCCCCCCTCCACCCTCACTCCTGGTTTGGCCTTGAAGGGCCCAAAGCCCCCCTGCCTCTCGCGGGAGCCAACGGCCTACTCCTCCCCGCCACGGAGCCAACGGCAAAAAGCCCCCCAAACGCTTTCCAACTCTTTTTATTGAAATTCAACACTCAACAATCCACCCAGTTGAAGGGCACGAAGGGCGTCATTGATAATTTAGACAAACAATGGCATGTTCAGTGTTATCCAAAATAAAAATTGAAAAGTGGTTTGAAAAGCCCTGGTATATGTACATCCAACCATGCATTCCGCAAAGCTCAGATGATGTTGTCTTGACAATATTTTGACACGAAGGTGCCATGCTATCTGAACGCAAAAAAATGTAAATGTTGCAGACACTCAAGTTATTACATATAGCCCTAAGGAGGGTTATTCATGTGCAGTATGTATGTGGGTTGCAAATCTACAGACATTATTATTCGGGGTCCAGGTTAGGGCTCCAGTGTAGAATTTGCAAACCGCATTTGGGAAAATGTATGTTGTAGGCCTCATGTTTGAATTATGATTGCGTGTCAGTCATATTGCCCTTCGTGGATATGACATTGAGATGCGCCTAGATGTGACGTTTTCATTTATATCTATGTTTAAAACCGAATAGGTAGCTTGGCCTGTATGATTGTGATTTATCTAAGGATTAAGTTTACATATTAAAACGCTAAAGACTGAACACTGGGCTAGGGGTTAATGGGACCCGAGGTGGACCTCATCAGGGCAGATGTCGAGGGACATCAGGAGGACCTTTTAGGCGGGGGGGTCGTGGGGATGTGGTGGAACCAGTAGGGGGGCATTACGCAAGCTGATCATTGGGAACGATGTTGGGGGAATTTGACAGGGCTTTATGGGGAAATATTCCTCAGGGGAGAATTATGATGAATTTAGAGCGCATCCGGCTCCCCCCCCTCCCCTAAAAAAGTCTCCCTAATTCCCCCCAACATCTCTCCAAGGTCTGCCTAAACCTTTCCTAAACCCCCCCGCCTAATATCCCTTCATACGCTCACGTATGTTATAGTGTATGTCTCAGGCGCACGGCGCAAATATGTGCGCCGATTTCAGTATAACCGCGCCGGGCGCGATTATACTAGTACAGGTGCGCCTGGCGCGGTTATACTGACTTCTTTGGGAAGAATCGCGACTGTTAGTATCAGTGCGCCGATTCTAGACTCATATTTCAGTACAGGTGCGCCTCTGGGTACCATATGCTACCCTCTCCCCCGCCTCCCCATACACATATCTTTGGGGGTGGTTGGCATGGTTTGGGTATGGATTGGGGGTGTTCGGGTGTGGCTTGGGGGTGTCGGATGTTCTTTGGGGGTGTTTGGGTATGGTTTTGGGGGTATTAGGGTATGGTTTGGGGGTGTCTGGGTGTTCTTGGGGGTGTTTGGGTATGGTTTGGGGTGTCGGGGTGTGGTTTGGGGGTATTAGGGTATGGTTTGGGGGGTATTAGGGTATCTATGGTATGGGTTGAGTATGGGTAGGGTGATGCATTTAGGGTGCTGCACATACCATGTATTAGATATGAAAGACTCTTTAGTGTTTAGTTTTGCCCTACGTATGATACGAACAATCTAAATACCATTTTGCAAATCCAGCCGCATTTTTATGTAAATAGCAGGAGATGTCAAGAAATGGTGTGTGCGTCTGGGCATGATTTCTGTTGGTGTGAACACGTGGAACAGATTGGTAGACTCCAAGAAACCGGGCACCTTTCCCAAGATCAAAACTGCTGCAGAGAAAATTTACGTTTTAATCCAAGAGGGTTGCAATGACAACCCTTCTAGCAATCTCGAAATCACGTTACGGCAGGCGCGTTTGTGCGCATCCCCACTTGTGTATACAATCATGCTGTAACCGCCCATACATTGCTGCCAAAAAGTTGAGAAACCTTTGATCTGTATATTTAATTCTATTAGTCAAGGTATGCACCATATACATGATAGCATACTTGCGTAGCCATATTTTCTGTCACAGCGTAGGCCGTTCGTGCTGTCAGATCCATCAGTTCACACAGCATGGGCTGTTGGTAAAGTAGATATATTTCAAACACTCTGGATACAAAGCACTGGCATGTAACCAACGACAGATGCGTCCGATATCGTAAACACAATCCGCAACTTACATGTACCAATATGACTATAAACACATCACATACATAAACAATGAAGTAGCTATTATTTCAGGGGCAATCACATGAGGCGGTGTGCATGCACCCGGTCCGAGGTGATGGCACCTAAACACATATTATTGACTCTGTGACACACGGCAATTGTAATTTTCATGATTTTTGATGCCATGAGCTAAAACACATATTGAAAATATTCTCGAGCCAACTATCTTCATCGTGATTGTTGTACACACACACACCGGCATCATGGCAGGCTGGCATCATGCATCAGCTCATGCATCTCCCCACTTGCCCCCCTCTAACATGATTGCTCATAAACTCGGGATCTCTGGATAGGTTTCCACACATCCCATTTACGGAATATGGTTTTCGAAACCCAAAACTGGATTTCCGGAGCTTATAAAACTAGTTTTGAAAGGTCCGAAGATATACTTGTCTGATCAGGAGTGAATCGGATTCGAGTTGTTGGTGCACGATATATCATGGGAAATTATCGGAAGGGCGTCATGCAACTTCTCCGCGAACTCCTGGAATAGTGCATGAAACTTCTTCCATCTTGCAGTGGGGTGCCACCTTGGCGTCCCTCATGTCCTGCGGGATTTTCTTTCCCGTGCCCATGGTGTCCGGCAGCCCCAGCTTCACCTGAGTGTTGATGGCCAAGGGCTTTGTGAGGGGTTGATCTTTACCCGCGCCAGGGTGCAACATCAGGCACACAGAAAAGGATTATAGTCAGCTTGTATGGCATGTGCCATGAGAACAGTGTTTG
This sequence comes from Cymbomonas tetramitiformis, assembly GCA_001247695.2. NCBI lineage: Eukaryota > Viridiplantae > Chlorophyta > Pyramimonadophyceae > Pyramimonadales > Pyramimonadaceae > Cymbomonas > Cymbomonas tetramitiformis. The sequence goes on along the minus strand of LGRX02022830.1, from coordinate 13,735 downwards.
GTAGCACGTGAAACTTTGCTGCGCACAAGTATGAACGTGAACGAGCCAGGAACATGCGTTTCTCTGCTTTGTGTTAATTTCGACTATGCGTTGAAATAGGTTATTGTTAAACAGAGCACCGCGTCAACTACCACCGCCTCGGCTGCTAGGAGTAGCTCCCCGTCCGGGTGATCTCCAGCTGCAGTCGCAGCGTAGACTGCCTCGTGCTCCCCACCGTCCCTGCACGCCTTCATGAGCCACGCCGGCTGACTGGAGGTATCCCCCAACAGCCTCGCTCTGCACCTCCGTGTGAAGGAGGTGTCTGCGCAGCACGGCCGTCAAGAAAACCTCATCAATCAGACTGGCCCAATTGCCCCCTCGTCCACCAGCACTATTACCGCGGTTGCAGCCAGCGATGGGCATGAGCTCCCTAGTATCCCATCCCTTTGTCATACGTACGAAGGACACATAACCGTGACCATAATAGTCTAGCACAATGGGAGAGAGGCAATGTAGCCACTTCCATCATTCTAACACCACAATCATTCACCTGTATTCCAAGTGGCAGCACCCGCATGACCATAGACGACTCACTGTCGGTAGGGCCAGCCGCAGTGGGGGCCGGGAACTTGGAGTAGGCCACAACACCCGTGGTCTTCACCGACCCATCCACCAAAGTCATTTTTTCCCGCGGAACCTGACGTATGCTCAGGCCAAAGGGGTAGCGGTGTGTACACTCCTCAGACAGATGTTATCTGAGCCCCCGAGTCCAGGAGCACCTTCACCTTTTTGCCAGGCACCATAAAGCTTATCGAGCACGGTGTATGAAGGCAATCATGCCATCATGTGCAGAAATAGCGATCTGACAGAATTTGATGTGAGATTAAATGTTCCTTTTTGTTTTGTTCGCCGGCAATTTCTGGCGAAGTCGGTTAAATCTGTTGCTCTCAAGATTCGCTATTGGGCGTCGCAAAATCCGCGTGAAGAGGGTTGCAACGTTTTAGGGGGAACATACATGAATGACAGCCACAGACTCCGCCCGGTTCTAGGACTACACAAGAAGAAAGAAACACACAAGAATGAAAGCAATACTAAAGAATAACGAAACGTACTATGGTTACTTAAAGTCTAATTGAAGAAGCTACGGTTGTTCAGGAAAGAAGGCACTTGCTTGTGCGTGTTTTTGTCTTTCCTGTCTTTGCCGCCGGCATTCAGGTGCACTTTCAACGCGTCTGCGTGCCCGAAGAAATTTTCGACGGGGACAGTGGGCGTCTTAAGGCGCCCGTCGCTGCCCACGGAGGCAACAGACTTTCTCCTAAACAGCGGAAACTATTTTGACGTTTCATCATAGCGTTTACGTTTTTGCCCGCCATATTTGCTACACCCATCGACAGCTAGCGAGCTTTGCATGTGCTTCGATCAACGTGAAGACCAAAACCTCGAGCTACTATCATACCGAATGCGGTAAATACTGCTCGAGATATCAAAGGTGAAACATGTCGAACCGTATGAACGGCTTTGGGTCATTATTGACCCAGACCGCTGTTTAGGGGTTAAACAACCACATATAGATCCTCCGCCGTGTACGCGTCGTCGTCCTCGTCGGAGCCCGCCTCCTCCAGGGGGTACAGTACATCTTAAAGGCAGTGAACTTACGAGGGGACCGGTCCTTGGGAGGTGCGAAAGTCGGTGTCTGTCCACTTTTTATCTTGATATTTGCTTGCGAGATCTATGATTGTCTTGAACTCTTGTCGCTGGCGGTAAGGTCTGGAAGTCGTTAGCTTAAAGGCGTTGTGTGCGCTCTTACAGAGTGCAGCGTTAGCGATAGTGATGACACACAGTATAAGGGGCCACTGAGCGGTATCCACCATAACGTTTTGATACCGTGGAGGTCAATTTGATCCCTGAAGTGCGCAATGTGTTTAGACTGATACGGGATATTAATCGAATAAACTTTAAAGCATTTTCGGAACTTTTGTGTCATACAGTAGCTCCCAAGTGCTACCAAGACCTTGATGTAGCGGATGAACCGTCGCATTGGCCTGCAGGCCGGCTTGTTCTACCTGATGTGCAGTGACTCTGATTCACTCTTCTGTCGAAGATGCCGCACCCCGAGCTGACTCCAAAGAAACAGTTGCCTCACTCAGCCTGTCCTCAGCGGCATGCACCGCCTGCCAAACCTCACTGTATGAAGAAGGTCTGGTTGCCTCACTAAGCCTCTCTTCAGCGACATACACCGCTTGCTCAGCCTCTCCCGCAGTGTTTATTGCGGCAGTCGCATCAGCACAAGCTAGAAGGCTAACCAACCGATTATATCCTCAAGTAAGTGCCGCCAGTATTATAGCAGCAGCTACCGCTATCTGCGAGCGGGAGCGCACTCAACCGCTGTGGGTAGTCTTGTGTGGGACAATCCTTGTTCTCGCCACCGATTTAGTTCATCCTCGTGTGTAAACGAGCCAGCTGCATCCAAAGCTCAGCTCAGGACAGCACGGATACAATACACATATCGTACACAAAGTCACGACTTGTTTGTAAGAATAGTGGTCAGCGAGTGCGACTTTTGCTAGAATATTGCAAGTGTTGCATATACGCATGCACGGTGAACGGTCCGTTCCTGACGACCACGCACACGTCCGGCTTCGAGACGTTATTTTCCAAGGGTACGTGTTATCGAGCCAGCTGCCTACATGCATGTGTTCGTAACACAGCATGCATTGCCACACGTGTACGGATAATCACGTGGTGCATGGTGCTATAATACTGTATGTGTATGCAGCGACCTTCGTTCGCTCATACTTACACGTATGTGTGTTTCACGCTGTGAATCGCTTCGTGTGTAGCCTTGTATGCCCCGTCGTGCCGGGACACGCGTCGTGATTATCACGGTCTGATTTACCAATCGGATGCCTTTGTTGCTTGGCACGAATCACACAATGCGTGGTGGTAATAAACCAGAGTGAATACTACAATTTCATCCAAATCACGCAATTAATGAACCACACAATTGGTTGGGTTTCAGACAGGTTCCGAAAATGTTTACCTTTGGAAACATAGCCAGAGGTCCCAATAACTTATGTTGTTTAAATAATTTTTAGGTGGTATTTAGGTTTTGCTGCAATCCTAACAGACTGCATACTCGAGTCCAAACCCAAATATGATGCATGCCTTTGAGTAAAGGGAGACCCATGCGCTAGAATGATGCCTTGCTTAGGTACGTTGGTATGATTATAGTCCCACATCACCCGGCGTCATATGCGCAACGAGTGGGCAGTCATTATGTATATACCCATGGGATGAGTCTTCACTATCAATGTTATATCCAGCAGCTTTGCGTGTTGTATTTTTTTGTAGTATGTGCACCATACAATGCTACAACAACTATCGAGCGACTGATAGTGCAGTTCCTGTTAAACACAAATTTTACGGTCCCAAATTTTGGTGATGTTTTGAGGCCATTTATTTGTACTCTCTATCTATTGTGCAATGCAAGTCGAGCTAGCATGTGACGTTCTGTCTTGAACGGATCAAGGAGAAGTCATGGAGTCACTTCATATTCATGCACCACAAGAAGTCCGATGTATTCCAATAGATAAAATAAATTATACATACAATCTGGAATATCATACTCCCACCATTTACCATCCGTCCGTGGTAGTGGTAAGCCAGAGTGAATAATATCATTTGCCATCCGTGGCAAGTCTTCAATAAACGGACTTATGTAGCTTTGTTCTGCTGATGACAGGAGATCGACATTATCTTTGACACGGGAAAGCGCATTGCAAAGGCGATGTGAGTACCAAATGGATGTTGCACTCTCACTGGATGAGCCATTATTTTGATGATAATTGTCAAACACTGTCATCAACTGTGGAATGATATTGCCTGCCATATACAGCAAGTGCGATACTCATAGCATCTAGGTCACAGACACACACACAGCACGGCGGAGGTGAGCCGGCTCCCGAGACACAGCAGCAGTGCGCCGGCAGGACAGCCACAGAAGGGCTCAGGTGGCCCAGTGAGGCTCAGGGAGCAGAGGGGTGGTCTTGCGCGTGGGCTTGGTGGTGGAGATATGGCTCGCGCAGCTCGGGGGGCAGGGATGAACCGGCTTCAGGCACAAGGTGGCAGTGCGCTGGCGGTACAGATGCAGAGGGGCTCTAGTGGCTCAGCGAGGCTTAAGGGGTCCCATTCTTCACTAGTGAGCTCTGGAGAATCCGGATGAGTGTCCCGAAGTGTGTGCTGAATCCTTTGATCCCCGGCGTGGGTACATAGTGCAGTCTTCTGTGGCTACCGGGTGCCAAAGGAGTCGCAAGGATAAGCATACACACACACACACACACAGAGCACAGCACACACGCATCCACATAACAGCATGTGAGGGTGGCACGCCAGCATCGGAAGCAAGCCCACAAATGTCCCAGCGTATACAAATAATAATAATCGATTAATTATTATTTCAGAATAGAAAAGTGACAAAGCTCAGAATATAAATTATAACTATTAGTTTCAGAATAGTTTATATACACCCTGCCACGCCACTCACGGGAACGCAACGTGCAAACAGGGGCACCCAACATTATCTTGGGCCCTGGAAAACTTCAGGACGGTATCGACCACCGCGGGGGGAATAAAAGCTGTATTTTCAACTTAACATACAAGGCAGGATGATGCCCCGTTCATTCCCATAAGAGTGATAAGTGGGCACACCTGAAGACACTCTTGAGCACACCCGGTTGTGCAAGAAGTACACAGCGTCCCCAAGTAACTATGTGGAAGATATCAAATTAAATAATCTTCCAATATATATATATATATTTTCTTATACTCCTTGTCGCGCCGCGCACGGGTACAAGATACACTAGATAGCTCGTTCAATTTATTATGAGTGAGTGTGTGTGTGTGTGTGTCGCTGCGGTGTGTACATAGATAACATATATATACATATATACATATATACATACATATATATATACATACATATACATATATTCTGGATACACCTTGTTGTGCAGCGATCGGATATATATATATATATATCAATATATTCGGCATGCATACATACTTAGTTTCATAATATGAATATGAAAATTTTGGATAACGAAATTCAACTATTTGTTTGAGAATTGTCCCCGCTCGTCTGTATAAACGACAAGCGAGTGACGTGAACAGTGAATGCTTTATACTGATTTACTTTTTAGTGGAATGTGATGCAAATAATTATGTAAATCAGCATAAATTTAATAAATGATGGAAATATCAATTTAAAATATTCCTATCATTTATATATTTATTTTGACACACTAAGGGCCCCTCCCCTGCTCCCCCCTCCCTTACTGCGAATAATATTTATTCAGGGAGGGGGACGGCGAATGTGGGAGGAGGGGGCACGGGCGACAGGGACGACGGGGAGGGGGTGCTGGGTGGACATGGTGGACGGGTGGACGCCCCTGCCCCCGTGCCCCCGTGCCCCCGTGCCCCCCTGGTGTACTCCCCCGCACGTTCCCCGTCCCTCTGTCTCTCCCGTCTCCGTGGAGTGGGGGAGCAGGGGAGGGGGATGGGGATGGGGGAAGGGGAGGGGCCCTGAGTGTGCCGGAATAAATAAATAAGATATAAATAAGAATGCCAATATGTAATATTAATATTTCAATCATTTATTAAATTTATACCGATTTATATCATTCTTTGCGCCACAGTCCAGTGAAAATAAATCAGTAAGCTTTCACTGTTCGCGTCACTCGCCGGCCGCGGGTCGTTTATACAGACAAGCAAGGGCAGTTTTCTGAAGGGTAAGACTACGCGCACGCCAGTTTTATATAGGACTTTAACAGAATCCAGTGTAGTCACAGACGACTGCACCAGCTCGCCTGTATACATGCGGATCACAGTGTTTATAATAAAAAATCAACCCTGGTTTACCACAACGCACTTACCGCGTGTGCCAAACTCAGAGGCATCCGATAGTAGACACGGACCGTGACTTAATACGCGACGCTTCTCCCGGCGCGAACAGGGCATACAAGGCTACACTGGCAATTTACGACAGTGAAAATACACAAAATGTTTTATAGTTATTAGATACCGAACACTTACAACACAATATATTTATCTTATCATATTCGTACTGAGATAAATGTAAACACACTCGTACATGCGTAATAAACGTCGTCGCGTGTCAGCGCATGATGATGATGTACATTGTGGTGTACCCTGATATTATGCAAGCGATTATCACAGTGTTTATAAGAAATCTGGTTGCCCCCCCTGCTACGTTACTACTATAGTTATATATACTCCCCTTGTCAACGTCGTTTCAGATCAGAGATATGCAGTAAAATAAAGATAATAGTGTTATTTATAAAACCACAAATCATATAAGTAATTCAGATATATCTAATTACGATATACATGCAGACTGAGACTCGCGATACGAAGTTGCGAACACTCACGCTCACGTCTCATCAGTAACACATTAATAAGGGAACGATTAGGGGGCAATGATGGGGGGAATGGTATTACTTAAGGGTAGGGTGCCGTGAGTTTTCGACCTGTTTAATTGCATAGCATTTTCTATATCTAGTACATTTTCAAGTCGATTTAACTTGTAAAACCACAGGAGGCAGTATGACCTATGCGTATATATAGAAAGGAGGCAGTACAACCTATGCGTTAGTATGTATGTTTCATACTGCGGAGCACACTGTGGATCGTATGTGTGTTTCACGCTGTGGATCGCTTCGTGTGTAGCCTTGTATGCCCCGTCGCGCCGGGACACGCGTCGTGATTATCACGGTCTGATTTACCAATCGGATGCCTCTGTTGCTTGGCACGAATTGCACAATGCGTGGTGGTAAGCCAGAGTGAATACTACAATAACCTATGCGTATATATCGATACCCCATAATAATCTACGGTAAGTTTGGGGTCTAATAAAACATATACACATTCAATAAAATATTCTACTGATCCAATACTTAGTTATTCAATTTTGGCGCCAGCTACGTCTATTTTTGCATATCTAGCGCCAGATCTTCCCCCAAACCCCCATCCCTATCGCCCCCGTCCCATTTTTTTTCAGTGGATGTTTTTCGATGTTCCACGATTACTCTTGCCCCCAGAGTTTCTCCGTGCGCGGCCTGCGACGCGCGAGGGTTGGCGTTACAGTTGATCGGAGAGGCCCGGAGAAATGTACTTATGGACTTCATAATGTTACAAACCCTAAATGCATATTTTTGTCCATAAGCTCTGGGGACACGAGTAGACGTTCCATGATTTCTCCCAGGGCATTTAGTGAAAATCCCCCCCTATCTACCCCACCTCTCCCCTCAATATCACCCCTGCCCTACATGCTCCCCCCCTCCTGAATTCTAATTGCGACACGCGACATTTTGTGATTGAGACTGAGACCGCATCGCGAGTCTCAGTCTGCATGTATATCATCACAATTAAATATATTTGAATTCCTTATATAATTCCTGGCTTAATGAATAATACTGTTATTTTTATTTTACTGTATTTCTCTGATCTGAAACGACGTTGATGGTGTGCGGTGTCACGCGTTCTGTTGGAAACTATAAGTCGGAAAATTGTTTTTGTAGAACGGAGAATTTTTACAAAGCCGAATGCAAAAATTATTATTTCTATTTTGATTTTAAGAATCAAAATTCCTATTCCGGGTTTGTCACTTTTCTATTCCGAGATAATTGTACACCCAATAATAATGCAAGAAAACCACTACTGATCGATTGCGCAGTGATGAATTCTGATACTCGTGCACGTCGGCCTCTTACATGCAGGCAAAAACTTCACGAGCACGCCAAACGGCTCTCTGCCACATGCATATGGTTTTTAATGGGACGGATGTTGAAATTTCGTATGCATGAAGGTGAGTTTCTCTATCTTAGCACAAACCATGCCATAGTACGGGTATTGGCGATCATGGGGTGGTGCTCCATGGTCACCTGATTGAAAATTTTACCTGTGCCAATCTCGATCACGTAGGAGGAAGCGATAGCGGTGCAGAGCGTCACGAGGTTTTCAGGACCACCCAAGGGTTTGGTTGGAGATCCGCTGTCACCCCGTGAAGAGGTTCTGTGTACTAGTACTTGTGGAGGCCGTGCTGCTCGAAGCCGGTGAGTTCATTATCGACTACATCGGCCCTGCGACGCTCTGCACTGCGATATCTTCATCCTTGCTACGTGCTCAAGATCGGCACGGGTCTGTATTTTGACTCGGGTGACCACGGATCACAATTTCTGGTTGGTGGTCACAAATTTGCAATCAGGGTCTCTACTAACCTATCAATGAAGCAAATCGGTATCGTTGATGATATATCAATCTTGCAGCATTTTGCATCATAACAAGGGAAGGGGACCATGCTGAAGATTGAATGCGAGGTGCTTACTCTTAATTAAGAGTTTCCGAATTGTTAATTTCAGCAGCACTCCATTTATTGCACAGGGACGATGCAATAAACATGATGATCACTATACAGGGATATAAAACGGATTTTTGAATTGATCTGGCCGTTTGCAATATTCTGTTGTACTGGTTATATATAAAACGGATTCTTGAATTGGTCTTGCCGTTTTTATCATTACTTTAGTTATATGTTTAGTGCATCATACCGACGCACTAAATGGAGTGCTGCTGTCACCCGGCGCACTAAATGGAGTGCTGCTGTTACCTGACGCACTAAATGGAGTGCTGCTGTTACCCGACGCACCAAATGGAGCGCTGCTGTTACCCGACGCACTGCTGGAGTGCTGCTGTTACCTGACGCACTAAATGGGCGTTGCTGTCACCTGACACACCAAATGGAGTGCTGCTGTTACCTGACGCACTAAATGGAGTGCTGCTGTTACCCGACGCACCAAATGGAGTGCTGCTGTTACCTGACGCACTAAATGGAGTGCTGCTGTTACCCAAACGCACTAAATGGAGTGCTGCTATTACCTGACGCACTGAATGAAGTGTCGCTGTTAACGATTCAGAAACTCTGAAGAGTAAGCACCTGGATCCCCTCCCACTCAAGCAGCATGGTCGCCTTCCTGATGCAAAATGCCGCAAGCTTGATATCTCGCCGACGATGCCGGCTTGCTTCATTAATACGTTAGTATCTCGATACTAGAGAGCTCTAGAGGCTCTGATGCAAAATTGGTAGAGAAATTTGCGGTTGTCCGTGGTCAGAAATCATGTACACTGCTTGATATAAAATCCATCTCCAACTTCCTTCGAAATACTTTGCTCACTGCAAAATGGAAAGCACGTTCCCTCCTCAGTCTCAGCGCCAGGTGCTTCTGAGCGTTTTTGCACCAAATCCTGCCACGTGAAGTCTACACCACCGAATCATTAGATCCTTGTATCATCAATGGTCAAGCTTGACATTTCCCACTTTGACGGGGGCTATCTAATGCCGCAAGTTTTAGCTGATATGTGCGCAGGATCTGGTAGAATTGCCAGGCAGCTTCCTGGAATCGGGCATCGATTTGCGAAGCTGTTGGCAGATGCTGGGCTTAATTCACTCGACAAGCTCGAAAATGCCCAGCCTGAATATATCGAGTCCATCACTGGGCGAGCATATCCGTTTGGATATGGCATACTTAACGAGGTGGGTAATAATTTTCAACATTATGCTGTAGCCTACTTGCTCTAAAATGCAGTCCACACCATTTTCGTTGCAATGAGCTGATGATTCCCCATTGCTTAGGCATCAATAAGTTTCATAAACTTTCATTCTTTGGCGCACGTTACTGCTATCATGATGCAAAGTTGGTTGTGCGCTTAATCGAATCTGACAGGGACACCCGCTGAATCTACATTCTGTTTTGCATACATTCATGAGTAATGTAAGCTTCAGAGCATCAAGTTGCTCCAGTAGCTCAGTGGTATAGAGCAATCACACCAGCGAGGGATAGGTCACATGTTTGAATCCTGTCCGGGGCGTTTCTTCCCGGCATTTGAAAGGATCGACCTGACTATCTTGTACAGTGGATTCGTCACTACCATTTATGAAATCCATATTGACTGCCGTGAATCGCCAATGCAGCCTTGACTGCCCCGTTTGCGCCGAGAGAAGCGTCGCGGGCCCTGTTTACTATAGGATTTCTCAGGTCTATGTTTGGTACACACGGTAAGTCGTGCGTTGTGGTAAGCCAGCGTTGATGTTTAATTATGAGGAATGTAACTGTTATTCATGTGCGAGGACTGTGAGAGAGCAAAGAATGCTACGCTAAGCTGACCGTGCTTGCCTATCATTGTCAGCTAATCGTTTGTTTATATATTCTAACATCACTCATCTCGGCGTTAACATTTTATTTTTTATCGATTAGTAGCTTTTGACTTATGGATTTGCGTACATTTCGTTCTCAGCAGTTTGTCTGCTCATGTTTGTTGCGAATAGCTAATTTGCATTTATTTACATGCATACTTCCGAAGTATGAAAGGCAGGGTGTGTGTACTGTAGAATACTGTACTTCCGAAGTATATGATCACTGATGTCAAGCATATATGATACAGTAGCATGTTTGGGTTAGCATTGAATTTACAAAATTACAAGCCCATTGACAATTATGCAAAGCATGACCTCAAGCTCTCCATCGCTAGAGAGGATACTGCAATACCACAAAAATCTGAATAAAACTGGATTCTTCTACTGCTGACCATGGCTATAGTGAATTTGTGGCTTTAACGACAGTAGTTATTTCGAACAACACGTGACAAAGTATAACACAAATCACGCACACTAATATCCCTAGATCATAATAAGGTCCTGGCTGGCGTGGTGGTAAGACAGAGTGAATACTATAATTCATATGACTAGAGCTTCAGGGTTGAGAAGGATAAACCCCCCCATTTCCCTCCGCTCCCCTCCCATATTTAACACATTATAATGAATGACCGAAGATCATGAGTGCTGCGTGCCCGAGGCTATGCCCCATGAGTGATATTCGATGACCGCTCGATGATGCTCGATGCCAAAACATTACTTGATGACATGCCATGCCATGATGACATGATGACATGACATGCCATGACATGATGATGCTGACCTTAAATTGAAAATGATGGATCGAAATGATAAATCGAAATTCGAAATTCGATTTCAATTGTACGCATTCATCTTACGGAGTTGTACTCCGCGATTTTTGTGAGAATAACTATTAGAGCGTGTACCACATTCTGTGATCATTAGACTCGGTGGTCTACTGGTTAGCATCCCCGCCAGTTTTGCGGGGGGTGGGGGATTCGATTCCCAGTGTGCACCGAAAATGTCGAGGTTCGATGACGCACTGCGCGATGCGCGGGTGGTGGCGCATTTCGCTCAGAGGGGAGGGAGGGGGCTAGGGGGGCTCAGGGGACCCCCTCCCTTCCGCACATGGCGCACTCCCTTCCCACTCACGACCGGAGACCCGCCGAATCAATCCTCCCGGACCCTCCCCATTTTAAATTCGAAGCGATCCCAGTCACCCGGGCTGAGCCCGGGGGTCGCGCTGGGCGTGGGAGGGGCGCGTGCGACGCACCCCCATTACTTACTGACTTACTTACAGAACTATCTTTAGTATAGAATAATACGATCCTGGCTTATGAACGCCATCGCAAGTTCAACTTGCAAATTTGTGCTACTCTGTAGCAGTACTTCTATGCAGTAGGCTTCCAAGAACGCGCGGTGATTGAAGAGTGTGGACAGTGCAGGTGAAGAAACTGCCGCCCAAAATCAAGCTTGAGCTATTTGAAGTCTGTCGCAAGTTCAAGGCCAACACGGGTACCCTGCAGGTCCACTTTGAGGTGAAGCTTTCACGCGCCTCATGTTCCCAGAGTCTGGGGACAGACGGCATGTATGGCACGCTGGTGGCAGGAGACCATGATCGGGACGAGATCAAGCTCTTAGAGCGTGTCAACCTCAACAAGTTCGGCGGGGAGGCAGGCACGCATACCTTCTTCTTTAAGACGGAATACGACGCTTCATCGACACTGTTGATGGTCTCCTGTGCAATGTTGACCGAATGTGTTGGGCGAGATTGCTGCAAACGGTATCAGGTGACGTGGTCTGCAGCAGCAGCCATGGATGCTGCGAATGACCAACAACACACAATACACCCGCCTCCATCAATGACAGGGCATATTCCGGCACAGGGCGATAAGCAATCTAATAACACGACTGCTGCAGATCCCAATACATTTCCAAATTCATCCTCAACGGCAGGTCACACTTCAATGGAATCAGCGCAGAGTGCTTCATCAGGGCCGGTGGTTCATCCTCACACAGCAGAGGGCCCGTTCCAAAACACTGTGCAGCCTTCACCTGACAGGACGCCCTCGCAAGCGCAACAGCTTCCGGAGAAGCGACCATTAACGAAGCTTCAATCAGGTGTGGGATGTTCGCATAGCTCACCTCGATCACCGTTAGTGCTAATTGTAAGTCACCCAAACATATATCTTGCCTACGTACACGATGAATCAGACACCCGCACACATTTTGCAGAGCATGGAGGACGTGCGGCGGGAGGTGGAGCATCTGGGCACTGTGGGAGGTCAAGGAGGGGGCACTGCCGAGGCGCGATCTGGAGGGGCACGGGCAGGCATAGGTGGGCTCAGCCAGGCGGCGTCAAGCGTCGAGGATATCTTGAATGAGTGGGATGACCTTTTGTCGCCGGGCCCGGATGGTGGGGTCTGGACTCAGGAGCAGAGTGGGGCCTCGCCGGAGCAAGCAATGGCCTTGGCTGAGGGAGGGGTGGCCACCTTGATGGGGGCGAGCAGGCGGGTGGCCGGCCTTCTTGGGGGGGTTGATGGCATGGGGGGAACTGATGAGGATGACGGGGGAGATGTGGGGAGGTCCGCGGGTGGAGTTGACACACGCCGGGCCCCTCAGAGCCCGGGGGCCCATCCTGGCAGCGATGACCACTTACAACAGGTTGCACGGCAGCATACGGCATCTCATCAGCTTCCGTGCCCACCGGGCGAGGTTGCTGGCCGTGCCGGAACTAACAGTGAGCAGCTGTCGGGAAGGCGACGACCGGGTGGTGAACTATCGGCCACCGGGAGGGCTTGGGACACACAGGCAACTGTGGGGATGGGACCCCAAGTAGGAACAGTGCGGCGTGACAGTTACAGCGCAAGTGTGGAGCGCATTGCTCAAGTTCGCGGCCACCTCGCAAGGCAATCAGTGCAAGGGCTCCAGTCACGGGGAGTTGGTGCTGGGGGTAGAGGGCTACAGGCGCAAGTCGGTGGCGGATGCGCAAGTTTGGATGAGGGCAACCCAGTTTATCATTCTCAGCCCCTTGGGACAGCGCTTGGGCATTCTGGCCGTGGCGTGGGTGGGCAAGCTCTCTTGAGACCAGGCTGTAGGGGGCAGCGGGGTGATGTGGGATGTGGGCTTGGTGGTGGAGGGGTGGCTCGATTGGCGGAGGTGAGCCGGCTCCAGAGACACAGCAGCAGTGCGCCGGCAGGACAGCCGCAGAGGGGCTCAGGTGGCCCAGTGAGGCTCAGGGAGCAGAGGGGTGGCCTGGCGCGTGGGCTTGGTGGTGGAGATATGGCTCGCGCAGCTCGGGGGCAGGGATGAACCGGCTTCAGGCACAAGGCGGCAGTGCGCTGGCGGTGCAGATGCAGAGGGGCTCGGGTGGCTCAGCGAGGCTTAGGGGGTCCCATTCTTCACTAGTGACCTCCGGAGAATCCGGATAAGTGTCCCGAAGTGTGTGCTGAATCCTTTGATCCCCGGCGTGGGTACATAGTGCAGTCTCCTGTGGCTACGGGGTGCCAA
>LGRX02022828.1:0-11527 GCA_001247695.2 Cymbomonas tetramitiformis | reverse complement strand
TCCCATCGCAACACCCTGATCCGATATTACCTCGTCGCACCCTGACCAGATATCACCTCGCCACACCCTGATCCGATATCACCTCGTCGCACCCAGATTAGATATTTCTTACAACCTTGACATAGCCAGACGGCACAGTCAGACCATCCGATTGGCTAGTTTGCAGCTCCTTCGACTCATTATTTGGCAATGCTGACTAAGCAGTTTCATACTGGGCAGGAGAAGAACACCTGATCGCAATCCGGGTCATCCGAGTCGTCGCACTCTATGGTCTGGCCGGCAAACATGGAATTCATCGCAGCGGAGAAGTTGTGATGAAGTGGGCTGAGATATGCAATCAGCCGCACGGGCCACACCATCTGATCGACGGGAATCATGAACCCGGTATAAATTGGCGTGGTGGCAAAGAGAACTAGCTTCAGCCCCTGAATCAGCCCCGCCTCCCATCAAATCGGACCATCCAAAGATCATCACAGCAATCGGCGTTCCCGGAATAGTGATGGCGCGGACCTCTACAGCACACTAGCCTCCTGTCACCCTGCACGACGTTGATACACGTCGCGAGCGCACTAGCCTCCTGTCACCCTGCACGACGTTGATACACGTCGCGAGCACACTAGCCTCCTGTCACCCTGCACGACGTTGATACACGTCGCGAGCGCAAACTGTGGGCCCAACCGCAGGCACGAGGCAACAACACGGCGAAGCTTCACGTGCCGCACAAACATATGTACGGACATGCGCCAACTGAACGGCATAAGGCGCGCCAACCGAAGCCAACCAGCCACATTCCCAGTGGATATAACGATAAGTGGGAAGGAGCAGGGGAGGTCCGTGCCAAGATACCACACATTAGGCATGCGGAGCCCCAAAGGCCCAACCACCACATCGAGCAAATCACAACAAGGACATGCTGGGTGGCCAATCACTCATACGATGTGGCAGGCACAAGTCCGTGATTCAAAGCCCAGTCATTTCGGCAAGTGAGGGGTCTGCCCACACCCTTTACGCGTATCTACCCGGTGAGACGTGGACCTAGCCGAAAGAAGCCTGCATGGCCATGCAAGCCACATGCCACCGGTGATCGATACTGCAAGACAGGCTTCCCGACTACCAATGCAGCAGCAAAGGTGCGCTGGGCAAAGGAAAACGAGTGCATCCCCACCACTCGTTTCCTCCCACACAGCAGACAGCATTGCCCTTACATACCCTTACGTACAGCTTGGGTACGCCTTGAGGCATTCTGTGCATGCGATGACGGTGAGAATTGAGTTGAGATAGTAGTGAGGTATGTGATCTTGCAATGTAATTACGAGGGGTGTAATTGAAATTCCATCGCAAGATCACATACCTCAATACCATCTCAACTCAATTCTCAGCATCACCGCATACACAAAATGCCTCAAGGTGTACGTAAGCTGACCGGGAAAACGTGTATGATCATCTACAAGATCGTTCAGAACAACCTAGCCATATCTCTTACAAAGATGGTGGTGTAAGATGTGAGCACGGACCAGCGAATGGGCATGGAAGGCAAGGCATATTATTCAAGTGGAGCTTTCACTTGTGATGGGACACCTCTACTGCATCTAGACACCAACAAGGGTTTAAGTTACACGATGGTTTTCAATGCCATAATCCCAGATGGTCCAAATGCGGAGCTCACCCAAGAGTAGCTTGATGCATTTTCCGGTGTGTATAGTTTGCCCTCAAACCGGCGTTTAAGTGCACTTGCCCCACGGAGGTGGTGGTTGTGTTGGTAGTTGGACGGCCAACCACCAACAGTGTGCTAGACTGATCTCCGAGCAAGGTACACCGGCAGCTTTCTCTGCTGCGGAATCCCCTCTCTATCGTTTGAGATCCCTCACCAAAGGAAGTCCAAACCCATTATCGCGCACACAACAAGTATCTGCACGAGATTCCGGTGCCGTTCTCACGCCGATCTCCCGCTTCGAGGCCCCGCCGCAAGCACACACGGAGACTCGATCCTTCTCAAGCTTTCTTTGCACCTGCCATATGACGAGTGATCATCGGGCGCGGAGCTCATCAAGAAGCGTTGCCCCCAACAAATCCCGGCCGTGTATCCCCTCACGCGGTGTGCCGTCGACGGTAGGGAGGATACCCTTGGATTGTGCGGTATGAGGACCGTGATCATAAGAAGAAGGAGGTTGAAACTGCAGTGCTCGAGTACAGCAATTGTAACCATGTAAACTATCTGCAGCCCACATGCGCAGTTCCATCCCCATCCAAACCACACGAGTCAGAGGTTTGTTTCGCGTCCCTCGAGCTCACCTTGACAGGAATCCATCACAGTGCGCTCTCGCGCCGGGACACGCATATGAGTCAACCACAAAACAGCCCTGGCGCAACCCCCCCTTGAACCATACGAGACAATTGCAAAACAGCCCTGGCGCACCCCAATGGACCATATGAGCCAACCGCAAAACAGCCCTGGCGCACACCCTCATTGAACCATATGAGCCAACCGCAACACAACCCTGGCACACTCTCATGTCGGGACATATGAGCCAACAGCGAAGTGTTTTGTGAGACAACAGTTTCATGTGCCGTCTGCGGCGCGTGCACCGAGCGACGTACACAATTTGGCCGCCATACCAAACCAAAACATGATTTCAGGGGGAGTGCGGGGGGAGATGACTCGCCTTGTCGAGCTGGTCATAGAAGGAACCCACTAAAATCATCTGCAGGGTCAGAACTATAGCAGAGGGCACGAGCACGATGAGCGTGTCAAAGATGACAAATGCGAGAAGGGACTCTAACGGCTTGTACAACCCTTTGTCCATCTCAGAGTTTGACTGCAGGACGTAGTACTCCATCACGGGAGACCCGTTGTTGGTCAGAGTCGCCTGCCGCAGACCCGGCGCCAGCCCGCAGCCTCTCCCGTCAGCCGGCGCTCGGGATGAAAACAGCCGCACGGCAGGCGCAAACAGCCCTCACGGCAAAGTCATGCCATAGCACCGCGCGGCCGCGCACCACACCCTCAGACACACAACTGCTCTGCGAGCTTCTCACCAGTTTCCGAATTGGCGTCCTCCTTACTGACCGTGACAACCTCACCTTATCGGAGGGAATGCACATGGCCCGTGCCACGAGCATGGTCCTGGGCGCTGATGCATGCCGGGCGATATGGGAAGCCCTTCCTCTCATCCATAAAATGAGGCTGGGCGTACTATCGACCATTCACATCAAACAGACAACACGAATAAGGGGCCTAGGCTTTCGCGCAAAGCAGGGCGCGTTGATGCGCGTTGATCGGACGCTTGATCGACCAGCAGCCTTATTTCAAAGCCAAGTCTGAAAACAGCGTAGCGGCGTCTGATTTATATATTGGGGCCCGGGCATCACATTGAAGAGCGAGATGGCGTAGATGCCCCGAATGCGATCGAAGCTCTGAGTGCTCTTCAGCTGGTAGCTGATTCGGATATAAGGGGTGCCGAACATCACGCCCCACAGCGCCATGCTCCCAATACGTGCGGCGGTGTGGTACGTCAGCAGCTTGGCCTTCCACTCGCGCCGCGCCAGCACCTTAAATCTGCAGATCCCACAAGCGCCCCCGCCACGTCAGCACCTGCAGCAACAGGGCTGCCTGCCTAGCCCGGGGTTTAGGCCCTTCAGCCCATGGCACAGATGCTGCAGTGAGCGGCTGTCGGCGATGTGCAGTTCCCGAGGCTGCATCTCCCCCTCCCCCCCTCCTCTGAATGTTGCAAGGCCACCCCCTCCGCATCCCCACAGCCCACTCGGGGCGGGAGCACTCCGGAAGGCCTCTGGTCCGCCATGCAGCCACTGGAGGCGACTTCCAGAGCATCGTGCCGGACCCTCCACTGCTTCTACACGGTGTCGTAGGCCCTCCTCTGAATACATCAGCACGCGCTTAGGTAAGACTTTCGTGGCGGTACTTGCCGCCCGAGGCATCTTCCCCCCCTCCCCTTCCGTCTCACCGATTTTCCCTCGCCAATGGCCAAGTCGGAATCGCGGGCGCTTGACCTCACACCCCTTCAGGCCTTGCCCCATCAGGCAATGGCTGATTCACATCCACACGCGCCATGCGCGCCTGGGCGGCACGGGCTGCGCAGAAACAGAACCGAAAGACCGCGAGAGGGGGGGCAGATGCACAACCTCAAGAGCGCTGGGGGTCCCTCACGGCAAGCTATCAGGGTGCCGCCCGCTGTCTTCCTCTTCTCGACCTGGTGGCCCCGCCACGCCCTCTGCGTTTGGTCCGCTGCCCCGCGAGGTGCCAACAAGGTGTTTCCACACCACTGCCGTCCCTGTGAGCTCCCTGCGAGCTTGGAATCCGCCTGGTCCTCGCGCCGTCGTCTCAGGAGCCCTCCACGTCAGCCATCAACACCCTGAGCCTGCCCTCTTGGCATCGCCACATGCGGGTGTGCCGCTGCCCTGACGGTGGCGGGAGGCAGCACGGACTCCCTATCATTTGATTGACTGCGGCAATGAGCGATCAACTCATCCGTTTCCCCCTTTTTAGCGAGGAAATCTGTACGCAACGTACTGTCGTATTTTTGGTCCCGTGGTCTGTACCGCGGTCGCTACATGCCAGCACTTGCCTTGTTTCCGGTGAGGTATCCACCGTTTCTGCGCAGGGCACTGTGAGCCAGGGCAAACGGCAGCACGGTACAAACCAACAACTGTGGACGTCGAAGGAACCATTTCTGCCAGCCACGGTGTAGATATTGCTGAGCGTCACAGTGCAAGCGACAGTACCGACATGTCAATTCGCAAGCACCCTCCATTGAAAATCGGCGGCATGATCATAAACGCTGCTGGCGTGCATGCACTCCCCACCGACGCCGATGACATGACAAAAGCGCGCATCACGCGTTGGCGCCGATGACATGACAAAAGCGCGCATCACTCGTAGGTTGTACTTAACACAACACCTGTGTGTTCCATATTTAACACATCACCTTTATGTTCCATATTCAACACATGAACGTATGTAACATGTTAGATTTGTGTTATCCCGGAAGTAGACATGGAAAAAAGAGGTTTGACGATGGTATACATCTGCTCAAGGATGTGAGGAATAAGAGAGAGACGGTACAAAACCTCGTGGTTTTTATACACTATATTGTGGGGCGACCACGATATCGTGGGATTGGTACACGATAGCGTGTACCAGTTCCATGATACTGTGTACCAATCCCATGATGGTACACGATCTCGTGGAACTGGTCCATGGTCGCGGAACTGGTCGTGAGATTGGTACACGATATCGTGCACCGCTTCCACGGTGGCTGTTTGTATATAACCCTTTGCTAAGTTGGTTGTACCCAACCCAGCTTAAAGAGCTGCTAGGGGCTTCCTTAAAAGTTCTTTGAAAATTTGGGGATCTATGGTATCAAGTTCTTGAGTTAATATTTCTCTAAAGCCATGTCCAAATTCTGATCCGAAGATTATCAAGTATCGCCTGTGATAATTTTGGTGATGAGCAGGCGCGACTTCTGTCGCCCGGGAGAAGTCCCAGTTGGGAATACGACACACCACGGGTGGCGTCCCGATCGGGGTGTCACGGGGGTGACACTGTCCGCCATTCTGTTACAGTTGCGAACGCCCAGGGAGAGACAGTTTTCCGCACTTCCGAACCCCGAAAGTCTAACTTTCTGCTCTTCAAGTGTGTAAAAAATAGAGATATTCTGGTCTGGAATCCTATTTACATTTTACGCAGTGGGATTTTATGCCGAGAGCTACGGTTACGCCGGTTCGGGGAGTTCTAAAGCCTACTGCGGGCGCGGCAAGTGCAAACAGACGTGTCGGCGGTGCGAGATGATTTGTTGCTGAACGCTGTGGTGGATTGGAGGAACTGGAATCACCCCGCCTTCGTGCCCTGTTCCTGCTGTGTGACGTGCCAGCTTTGTTTACCACGGGAGCCTCCGGAGGAACGTGTCGCGCCACGGATTTACCCGGGCCACCACATTGGGTGCTCCTACTTGAAGCTGCCACATTTTGCGCGACGCTAGGTAGTGGATGCCGCTTGAAGTGCAGAGTTTCAGGATTTTAATTCCGTTGGCCACTTTTAGGACCCGTCGCGTGGAGTGCGATTTTGAGGAGGTCATCACAGGTGCCAAGTGGAAGATCCGTATTTCAGAACAAGTCCAGTACGTCTGCGGGGACGTACTTGTGTTGATCTCTGTGGTCGGTGCGCACGGCGACGTGATAGAGAGTTTCTGAGGTCAGATTGGTGCCGGATTGGACGACGGGAGGCTCCTGGGCATGTGCATTGATAATTCAGTTGGGCGCGTTCGACGACATGTCTTCGGAGTCAGACACAGGCGCCTGAGGGAGTGCAGGCACGCGCGGGGGATTTGGTGACGTCAGAGCTGCTGGTGGCAGCTGCATCCGGAGGCGTGGAGGACGGATCTTGGCCGCCATCGGTCAGTTCGTGGGCTGCTCGCAAGGCGGCGGAGTCGGGAAAGCTGAAGGAGTTGGCTGATTGGGAGGTAGCTTTGAGCCCCGTTGTCCGCGCCAGGCGTGGGGACGGGTGCTGGAGTGGGCACAAGAGGGACTGCAGGTGTTGGTGCATCAGGTGTTGCGACAGTGGCGGGTGGCTCCGGTGACGGCGTCGCTGGTGTGACGGCTGGAGCCACGGGGCCGGCAGGTGGCGGCACAAGGGTGGCGGCTGCCGGTGCGGCCCCAACTGCGGGCGGCGTCTCGGAGGATGATGTGGCGCACATCGTGGGGACGACCGTGGCTAAGATGGCGGACATGAAGGCGACCTTGGCGGGTGTGCAGGCGGCGGTGAGCCGCATTTCGGCTTTGGTGCCGGGGCCTACGGGGGTTTCTGTTGAGTGGCGGGACGGCACCGCCCGAGGCAGAGGCATTCGCGCAGGCACTCCGTGACTTGTTAGCGACGGGGGAAGAGTGGGACATCAACAGGTGCTTGCAGGCGTGTGCTTGCACTTGTCCAGGAGACGTCCCTTCTGCGTCCACAGCTTCATTTGCCGAAGGATGTTCAGTCGTTAGGGAAGCAGCCGATGCGCACGTTGGAAGCGCACACGCTCCCCGAGCTAGTGTACATCTTACCGGAGCTGGCGGTGGAGAGCTGCGAGTTGGACGAGCTTCCGGTGGGCAAGGAGGCCACGGTGGAACATCGAAGGGCAATGCTACATCTGCTTCAGACGCGGGTGGCGAGCTTCCGGACATTTGTGAAGAGCCGTGTTTTGTCGTTTTCCTAACGGACGTGATGCAGTCATCTTTCTTCCGGAAGCGGTAACATTCGCGGACGATGAGGAGGAGGCTGCTCGGGGGGCGGGAGGAGGGAGAACAGCTCTCCCTTCTCTGGACGCCTCCTGTGGGGAGCAATTGGCGACGTTCAAGACATTGGATGAGGAGCAGTTGGAAAAGGCGTTGCGCGGCGAGCTGGCATCGGAGGAGATCACTTGACCGCTAGGTGAGGGGACCCGCCCATTGACGGTTGCGGCGCAACAAGGCCTCCGTGCAGGAGTGTACCTCGTTATCTCCCCGGTGCAGCGTTTGCAGTCCCTGGAGGGCCGCATTGCGTGGGGTCACGATGGAGGATTCACCGTGCAGCCCAAGAACCGGAGGATGAGAGGGCGGACCTTATGGAGTTCCTCGACTGGGTAAAACACATCGCGGCGAAGTTCTCATCCCACCACTCCACGGAGTTCTACGAGCACTCGGTGCAACAGGTGCAGCGGTCGGGGAAGGGGATCACGCTCGGGGAGTACGGCGCAGACTGGAGCGTGTACTCTCGACAACATGAGGCGCGTCCGAGTGGCCACAAGAAGGCCAAGGACGAGTGCAACAAGTGGAAGCAGCAGGACGAGCAGCCGGCCGCGCCTGTGGACACCGGGGGTGGCGGGCGTGGCAAGGGTGGCAAGGGTCGTGGAGGACGAGGTGATCAGGCACATCGCAACGGGAGGCGACGGGGGGGCATGTCAGTTGCCTGCTACAGGCACAACGCCGGCAATTGCACTTTCGACCCGTGCCACTTCCGACATGTCTGCAGTGTGTGCGGGGCGGACAGGCACGTGAGACGTGCTTCGGATTGCGCCTTCTAAACCCTTCGAAATCCCCCCAAAAAAACCCTAAAACCCTAAACCCCTCTGTTGGGGGGGCGGGCGGATCCCGGCGGGTGCTGCTCCGCCGGAAGAGCCGGAGGGCCTCCAGGGGACTGCGAGTGCGCTTTGGCAGGCGAGGCGCGCGAAGGGAACGGGGCAGGGCTCGGTGACGGCACTGGGCCCGGATGCGGGGGTGTTACAATGTCACCGGGTAGGGCCACGGGCTCTCGCTCCACCCGCACAATCACCACCGGCCACCAAGTAGTCCGACCGAACCCCCATAGGTCAGGGGCCGTGATCAAGATTGTGCGCCGATGGGCGAAGGGCAAACACTTGTTCACGGCCCCTGACCTATGGGGATTCGGTTGGACTGCCGGGACCCACCAGATGGCCGGTGGGAGCTGTGCGGGTGGGCCCGAACCCGTGGCCCTGCCCCGCGCATCGTGACATCTTTGCGCGTCTCGTCGCCCACGAGGTCGAAAATCGTGTCTCACGATGTCGTGTACCAGTTCCACGACATTATAGACAAAAACAACCAGATTATGCCGCGTCACCCGGAATAGGATCATTCAGCCGATTCAATCGGTGTTCCCATCAGATTGCCATTCATCCTGGCAATACCTATGAGACAGCGATCAGGACAAGGTATAATACTTTGCTACTCGCTATTCGTGTACCCTAAGGTCGACCTTGGGCAATTATATATGATGCGACACTGTATGATGAACATGGCTTCTTCGACATCTTCAGTCGATGCCATCCAGGCATGACTCACTACCAAGATGATCATATTCCTCACATCTCATATCAGCTGGATGCCATCATCAAACCTCCCCCCTCTATTTAAAATATCAAATTTGGGCCCCATATTTAGTAAATCAACTTTGTCTTAAAGACGACCTCGCGTGTAAGGGAAGGATGCCGTGGCAGCGTCCGTTACATATCCGCACGGGTCAGTGTGCGGATTACTCGATCAAAATATAGCAGATTGGACGACGTCGTTGATTTAGGCAACCATGTGCTCTTTTTCCAATTTCTGTAGAGAGGAATAGATGCACCTTCAGTGCGACCAAACGTTTAGGTGAAAACACACTTGGCATAACTATGTGGTCAAATCGCCTAAACTTGGTTATGTGATGATTGTCGCGCAGCAGCCGTGCAGGATCAAATTGACAGTACACTACATTACAATACGGTACGGTGCAGTACAAGGTGACGCACAATATATTACAAAGTACGCTACCGTATACACACGAAGTACAATACAATACACAGTAAAATACACTACCGAGTACGACACAGTACAATACGGAGTATAGCACAACACACCACCGTGCAGTAAGCACAATACAAAAAAACAACGGTGCAATTCAGGAAAAACAACAATATGGTACGGAGGTTTCCCTGGTAAAACAAGAAAGGGGGATGGGGGGGAGGTTGAAATCCAGTTTGCTTCATTCGCCGACTGTCCTCATCATCGAAGGCTCTCCAGCCAGTCGCGCCTGATAGTTGCCAAAGCACGCACGGAAGAGGCCGGCATGATTGGACACCATGGCTGCGGGAAGTCCGCATGCATGCAGCCGCACGCACCACGCCGGTAGGAGATCTCCAATGAGTCCGCCGGAGAAAGCTGGCCCACATCGGCTGCACAACACTCCGATGCGCGCATTGATCTCAACATTTCCCTTCCAAGGGCTTCCCTCTGAGTAGAACTCGCGCATATCAGGAAGGGTTTCAGAAAGTCCAGGACGCATGTGCTTCTTGCACCACGCATCCTCGTGATTGATATGGTGAAAGCGTTCGACAGATATTTAACCGTTGTTGGTTCGCCCATGTTGTCACTTGAAATAAAAAGGAAAAAACACGCCATTTGGGCGCATGCGTATATTAATTCCCCGGCCCTACCGTCACTTGCATGGGTTTATTCAACTTCCAAGGCGTGTGGTACGTTGGATGGGAAGTAACATATGGAGGGCAATGGCGACGTTGAGAATATGTATCGAACGCTTTCACCATATCCATCACGTGGATGCGTGGTGCAAGAAGCACATGCGTCCTGGACTTTCTGAAACCCTTCCCGATATGCGCGAGTTCTACTCAGAGGGAAGCCCTTGGAAGGGAAATGTTGAGGTCAATGCGCGCATCGGAGTGCTGTGGCCTCCGCAGGGCACTCTCCCCACAAGACCTGTCCACAGCGATCAACTGGCCGCCTGCACCGGGAGGCCGGCCACACCCCGCTTCGGGAGCGCCGCGCATGCACTCGAGGCCGCCTGCACAACACGCAGGACCTCCGGGAAAACCACTCGAGCACGCGCGCGAGGCACGTGCTCAGGGCTGACTTGAGGCACGTGCATTGAGATATGCTCTTACCTTGCTAGGTTGCGCATCCAACACATCCTTGGATCTCAATATCTCAATGCACGTGCCTCAAGTCAGCTTTGAGTCAGCTAGGTTGCCGCACCTTGGGTATTTTCTTCCGGCTAAACTTCTCCTTGTATGTCTGCGCGAGATCTTGGAGATCTGAATCTGCCATTACTGCTCCACATGCCGAACCTCCCCAGCACTCCGAATAAGACGTGATTGAGAGGACGCTGCCCTAACCCTTCCCTCTCCACGAATCGGACATGGCTGAGCAGGCACTGCCCATTCCGGTCTGCACCACACATAAAACCTACGTGATGGGGTACTGCACTTCCCCCTTCCCCCCCTTGTTAATACGCCAAAAGTACAACACGCGCCAATTACCGCTGAGCAAGCTCACCTTCTTCCCAAGACCGACACGTAATTTGAGGGAGAAAGAGCCGCATGGGTGCAGTGAGCCCAGTGCATGCTTTGCTGAGAGAACTCCCACATCAGTGGCACAAGATCAGAGAAAGATCAGCGCACGCCTCCGGGCCATAGCTGCCACTTAGGCAAAGCCTGCCCGGTGCATGATTCACCGGTAGGGGGAGCGCCGCGCAAGCCGAATGGAAGAGCGTAGCGCAATTTGAGTTGTCGTGTGTGGGGATGGAATACTGGTTTGTGTTGTGCGAGGCAGTTTCGTGATGTGGTTCCAAAGAGAAATAGCGAAGGCAGTGGGAAGCCAAAGTGGTGATTTTGAGGTGCACAGAAATGTGAGGTCGTAGTGCTGGTTGGGATGCTACCGGCCAGCCAATCGGCGATCAGATCCGCTGGGTTCATGCGCGCCAGGTCCCGGCCCTGCACCACGCGCACATATTGCAAGCGACTGCCGTCAGACACTCTCGCTGGAAGACCGGCCGCCCTCCAAGCGGAAAACAGGGTGGCTGGTGGCAGCGAACAATATCATGGCTACCAAGCAGCGGCCGATTTTGGAGGAGGCAGAGGAGGGCGCCCTAGTGTATGTGTAGAAAACGAGGGCGACCTGTTGTGTAGGGAGAGGAGGAAGGTGCCCTGGTGTCGGTTGGAGGGTCTATGTTTGCTGGAGGGGTACCCTGGCGTCGGTTGGAGGGGGA
>LGRX02022814.1:0-20625 GCA_001247695.2 Cymbomonas tetramitiformis | reverse complement strand
GGGTGTTACTGTGCACCTACACCAGCGAGACACGGAATCTTGATGGCTTGCCCCGATTTGCTGAGAGTGCAGCCAGGGCGATGGCGGCCCTCGTGGTCCAAAGCTGAACGAGTGACATTGAAACAAGCGAGAGCTTGGATGCCCGCGGCATGCGGGGGCACCTTGTGAAGCATCTCTACAGATATCCTCCTTCGGAAGGCCATTTGGCGGTTCCTCTTTTCCACTCGAGTCAGCATGTCCTATGACACCACACAGGGCCCACTCCTGACAATGTTATCGATTTACAACTGTGAAGCAACGTCCATCATACTAAAAATATAAATGGAATGATGCCTACTCCTATGCCATAGATCAGGAATGGTGATCTTGTGATGACACGAAGTGGTGTTTCTATTGGGCTGTGCTTCTGTTGCAAGTTCAGTGAACAACAGTAAGCCAGGTTGGATGCTGCTGTTGATAGCTTGATATGTAATAGTGCACAATATTCGTATTGTTATCAAATCTTTCTGCACCTTCCGCTTCCGGCTTGATAAAATAACATTCTAGGTGCCAGCTGCTCGTGAATTTTCAAGTAACATGCATATATACATGGGTGACACATTTGTGACGGTGACTGTGACACAATGAGACCGAGACAGGCTCGCTGCGATACTGCCGCACCCGGCAAACCTGTACCTTCATCATAAGTATCTCGCAACGAGTGTGTTTGTTGCATTTTGGGCACTGCACAGGCTGGCTATGTTGGTCTTAAAACCCTACTAACTGAAATGAGTCGGCATGGCTACGAGTAGACAAACCCTGTCCAAAGCAAGACCCCACTCTGCGCTCTAAACTCCGTGACACAGAAGGGCTCGTGTAAGTCCTGCAGGATGTTCTGGACGCTCCCATGATAAGTCGAGGCCGTTTAGGTGTGTGCGTGGCTTATCCTTGGCATCACATAACCACAAAAGACCGGCTGCACTATGTACCCTCACCAGGGATCAAAGGATTCACCACACACTTCGGGACACTTATCTGCATTCTCCGGAGCTCACTAGTGAAGAATGGGACCCCCTTAGCCTTACTGAGCCACCTGAGCCCCTCTGCAACTCCACCGCCAAGTCTCTGGAGCTAGTTCACCTCTGCCCCCCGAGCTGCTCGAGCCCTCTCTCCACCACCAAGCTTACGCTCCACGAGATTGCAGCACTGTGATGCCGGTGCACGGGTGGAGACACCGACCTTGAGGCGATGCTCCGAGTCCGTGGCTTCCATGGTGAGCTGCAGTTGCAGCGAGCTGTTCTCTAGATATGCGTTGTCCCGCGCGTATTGCACCTGAATGTCCGGCGCCACCTGGAGAAGTGCACCGCTCTCTCACCCACCGTGCCCATTAATTTGTGTATGCACCCTTCAAACAACCTGGGAGGGGAAATTGTTCAGAAATCGTGAATCTTGGCCGAGGGCCGGCGAGTATTGTGCACCTCTACCTATGCGAAGTCACACGTAATATCCCCACAAATATTAATATAGAATGGCCTGACGTCCTTAGACTCTCTAAGTGTTTGGCGGCGTTGCACGCCAGCAATAATGGGCCTCTTTGCCGTACTGCACGGTATTGGCTAATAGATCACAAGTCAGACTTTTTCCATCGCCAGCCAAGAGTGACGACGATGTACGGCTGGAACTGTGGAACTGGAAGGGCACAAACCTAGGAGGGGCGTTCAACAACGCACGCTGGAACGCAAGCGTCAGTTCGAGTCGGCAGGCGCTAGCCACTCACCTCCAGAGGAAGAGGAAGAAAGCGCCGTCCGGGATGCTTGCCCGCTGTTGCAGGCGGTGTGTGCCACTCCTTGACGTACGGATCGTACTTCGTTCCGAACTGTGCTGGGGGCTGAAGATCCGGCAACTCGCCAGGAGCAGTCTCCGGATTGCGCCGATGGGCAACTGGCGGCAGCGTTTTGGGTGATCTCACTTTAGCACTTGAACTGGCATCTCTCCACCCCCCACCGCTTACCCCAAGTTGTACGAGTCCCACAGGTGGAGTCCTCATCGCTCCGAGGAGCCTTCCCCAGGTATCGCTGCAGGCGTCGTGGCCACTTGCAGGCTAACTGAGTCTGACGCAGACCGTACGGCACTCAAGGTCCTAAATGATAGCTGCTGAAAGCTTATGATACATTAGCGGATCGCTGTGAACACAATCGGCGAAAATCAAAGGGTCGTGCTTGTATTCGTGAAGGGTACGATAAATCGGACTTCAAGGACACGAAGACATGGTACATTGTGAAGGGAGTCACGACAGGCACCTTAGACATGCTGAGACAAAGAATTGCGCAACCATTCCTGGGCTGGACCCGCAAAGCAGCAGCAAGGCTGTCCAAATACTACGTCGCTCCATGCATGACGCGTGCATGCCGTATACTGGCGGAGCAGCGTGACGCGCGCATGCAGTATACTGGCGGAGCAACGTGACGCGCGCATGCAGTAAACTGGCGGAGCGGCGTGAAGTGCGGAGTGCTCAAGCCCCGGCAAGAGAAGTCATCTGTTTGTTTGCAGTGTGGTTCGAAGGCTGCATCGGCCAGGATCTGCGGCAGATGTCCGAGCCCGAGTCGCAGAAACCAACAGGGACGCCGCAGAATTTTCCCACAATATGCGCAAAGTCACTCAGAGGGAAACTGGATATGCGCACCTAAGGCTTCGCGTCGGTGACCTTGGGATGATCACGGATACTTCAGACCGGAAAACTTTGGTTTCAGTGATGAAAGACGACGAGGCGCTTGCTAGGTCGACCGAAGCTGCGACAAGAGATCCCCATCCAAGTGAACCCGAAGGCAACGTGAGCAGCCTGCAAGAAGAAATCCAGCACTGTTCATGCAGTTTCAACAGTAGCACAACGTTGCATACACTCTCTGCTGCTCACCACTCAACGCGTTCTAGTTGCCCGCGGGGCGGTGAGTTCATGCACCGGAAATATTTTTCAGACGCACCAAATATGCTTGAACGGACGTTGGGCATGCGCGTAAAACATAATCCTGACGGCAGGATAAAGTTGGAAAAAATAAGCAGGATTCAGCTGCAAGTCAGTTGCACAAGGCATACCAGAGCGGTCAGGTTTTGGCGGGCTTTTCTTTTTCCTCCTCTTCGGGTGCGCGCTTGGAATTGGGGTGTTTGCGGAGGAACTCTCTGTCTCGATCGGTTTAGCTGCCTTTTCTTTGAAACTTGGAGCCACGGTTCCTAATTTCGATGTAAGGGCTAATCCTAATGGCGACTTCCGTGGCAAGTGCGAACTATATCTACGTCGGTTATCAGCATTAAGAGTAGTCATACCGAATGTTACCTCTACTACAAAGGCACTTGTTCGCGAAGTGCTAAACGCCGATACTAAAAGAGTCAAGTAGCGGCGTCTGGTAGCGGCGTCACAGAGTCAATCCTATTAGCACGTTTGCGCCTTTGCATATGTGAACTCCCCTTAGTAAAGAGCGTGATTTAGTTCCATATTCACAACGATTTACGTCTCCCGCACCAGGATAATTCTATCCTGTATCGGTGAGCTTGCAGGGCGATGCCCAGGCAAACCAAAGAGGGTTGAATTGCAGCGCAAAGTTCGAATGCAGGTCAGCGAATCGACGCTCGGTTCTCTGATTTATAGATTTGGTCAAGCCTGCTGGATGACATCCCACTTCATGCGTAAAGAGCCATCGTCCCACCTTGTCGAATACTAACTCACTTTGCGTCTCACATATAAGTTAAGCCGAAGGGATAGGCCGCTCTACCAAGCTGTATATTCAACAGCTGTAGCTGTGGCTGTAGGCAACACCAGCGATTTTGATCGACTGAGAAAATAATTTCGCATACATGGACTATACGTCATGAAATTCCTAGCGAGATACACTTTGACTCTCACATTCTATTTCTCAGGCGTTCTACGTTAGGAGCTCTCGTTTTTGTGCCTATTGCATGCACTGTTGCACTCAATTGAAGGAGTTCAGTCTTCTTTTCTAATGAGACTCATAATCTTCCTACGCTAGACGTCTAGACGTATAGAGCTCTCGCTCTCGTCTGCTCATCCTCATGTCATACTTTACGATACATTTAACATTATTGTCATGCGATGGTGGGTCATGGTCGTGGTCCTCCGGAGTCCGGACAACACGCGACGGCAACATCTGAAAATCCAAAAATCTTTAAAATAAAATAAATCGCTTCTGGAGGCTCTGAGTCGTCCGATTTGTGAGCTGTGACGAGTAAGATCGGATGAGAGACACGCGGCAGATCGATGGCGTTCGGTTGATGGTTGAACCGACGCGAGAAGCCATACATAGGATAGCCAGAAGCGTTTCAAGCGAGAAGGCGATACAGTAACAGTAGCATTTTTTAAAAAGGGTTTAAGCGTATCCGCTAGCGATAGGACATAGCGATAGGAGAAGCTGAAGGGGATTTTCGCCCCCCTAAAGTGTTTCACTATTCAGCAAGCGAGGCATTTTCATGTCTAAGTCCCCGTAAAAGCGTGAGAAGCGTGGTGCCTTGCCACTTTCGAAGTGTTTCATTGTGTCATAAGGAAAACATGATTATAAATCTTTTGCTGTCACCAATAAACGGTAACGCCATTGTTCTCAAATCTAATCAGAACTTCTCTTCCAGTACAAGGAGCCTTCCTGTCCAGTCATATGACAACCGGGAATGCCGAAAAGCAACCCGCTACGCCCCCATAACGGTTGTCCCCAAAGTCGCATGCCGGCGGCTTCTGAACCGACGCGCAAGTTCCACATCTCCTCTTTTCTGCTTTACAGATCGGGATCAAACACGAAATTTTCAGGTAAAGAACAGCGTTCCTTCAAACATTCACTCTCGGGTCCCACTCGTCGGCGTTCATAGCTCCATTCGATCTGAGAAGCCCTTCAGATATAGGTCTTCTCACCTATGTTTTCTTCAAGAGAAGGAGCTTGCTGAAGGATGAGTATCCATCTAAAATGTACTTATCCTTTCCAGAGATATTGCTATCAAGGTTCAACAACTACTGCACTTGCGGGCCATCCTTTTGTTCCAGGAAGCTGAGAATCGGTTTGACCGGCCCCCAAGCACATCACCCGGGGAGAGTGATACGAATATGGAATACGACGAGGTCTTGGTAAGCCGAGAACCCAAACCGGAGGAAGGCCTTTGGTCGGTTCCATGGGATGCCGGGTATGTCATCGCCTTTGTCTCCCACGTGCAGCTCAAACTGAATGCGTATAGCTCGAGCCGGGAGTTGAATTGGGCAGGGAGTGCAAATATGCACACTTGGCTGCTATGGCGCTGCCTCAACTGCTGCCAACTTTCTATGCGGGTGCAGAGTCACAACACTCGTCACAAGCAAGTTTCTCGTGCTGGCCGTGGGAGTTGGCGTGCTCGGTATACGTTCAAGCTCTACTCAAAGCTCTCGATGCCCTCCTCTACCACATTGTGCTTCGTCCGCCTCTAGCGGCGTGCATAGAAATGACAGGCGTGCCTTATGCCGAAGGCGTGTGAACGCGCACCAATATCCATCCTGAGAACTTTCTTTGCATCTGCAGTCACAGAGCTTGGAGTGGATTTTGTACGCCACTGTTGCGTGACTTCTGTGCAGCTCGTGAATGTTACAAGTGAGCCGCTTATCACGCCTGCCACGATGCAGGGCTGCCAATCTTGGCTCAGCTACGAGGGCTCGGCGACGCCTTGCCTCTTGCAGAAAAGGTCAGTCGCGTCTTCAGGCCCTGCAATGTTGATAACTGTGGAGGGCTCTGTATGATTTGTGTCGTGCAGCCGTCTTTCGGCTCCAGGAGCATATCGAAAATCTACTGATTTCGTTACGTTTGCTCCCGTGCAAGCTCCCTCACAGCCAAGCTTCGATGCCCAACAGCACGAAGCCCTTGCGAAGAACAGTGCATCCCCCAGTGAGCTGCCTCCGATCTACGGCCTCTGCGCTGGTCGGTTAGTTTAAGTGCAACGCGGAGGGGGGTTCATGGCGCAGGCGTTCGGGATAGCAGGAATACAGTGCCTGGAAGGCTTTCTCATGTTGCGCATGATGGAAGCCTCCCTCGAACCCTATCGACCCCTCCCCGCTCCCTGGTATGCTGCGCATGATGGAAGCCTCCCTCGAACCCTATTGACCCCTCCCCACCCCTGGTATGTGCTGCGCATGATGGAGCCTCCCTCGAACCCTATTGACCCCTCCCACTCCCTGGTATGTTGCGCGTGAAGGAGGCCTGCCTCGAACCCTATTGACCCCTCCCCACTCCCTGGTATGTTGCAGATGATGGAGGCCTCTCGAACCCTATCGACCCCTCCCCGCTCCCTAGTATGCGATGATGGAGGCCTCTCTCGAAACCTATTGACCCCTCCCCACTCCCTGGTATGCTGCGCATGATGGAGCCTCCCCGAACCCTATCCCTCCTCACCTCCCTGGCACCATGGACCCTCTCATTGACCCCTCCCCACTCCCTGGTATGTTGCGCATGATGGAGGCCTCCCTCGAACCCCATCAACCCCTCCGCCCTCCCCACTATATGTCTCGGCGCGATTTGCTGACACGGAGCGCTTTTTTAGGGTGCGGCACTCTCCTATGCGTGATCCCCTGAAAAGAGGACACGGTCTGACAGGATTTCTTCGTGGACTCGTGTGCCGTGATTGCCCTGGCATCTGAACCCACAACGCTCTCTTTGTTTCACCCTGAATCTGCAAGCCGGTTTCGTGCAGGTTCAGGTATTCATGGGATAGCGCTGGTGTCTACCTCGGGGCTGTAGGTGCGATACTGACTCCCCATCTTCATTCTGGGCGCCTTGGGTATTGCTGACAATGATCGAAATCACAAAAGAGCCTGTCGCAGTTGATATCCGAGACCAGGAGGATGGAAACCACGTCATGTCGATGGGTGAATTAGCTCGGAAACATTTGGCTGATATCGTCGCTTCAGCTTTGAGGGCAGTGTGCATAACGGTTTATCAATGCCATCCTTCCTAACAGGACTCGGATACTTCAGATAGCGAATTGAAGCCCAGTGAGGTGGTGACGAGCCGTGTGGACTTTCTGTCTCTCAGTGATTCGCGCATTCGAGGTTCACTGATCGCATTGTCTCTCAGATTCGGTCCACGGCAGCAGAGTGGGAATGCTCTGGAAAGTAGAGGTCAGGATTTAGGGAAATTGCGGTGCGAGCAATTCAAATTTGCGGATTGCACGTCTTTACGTTGCGGATGCTTCCTTCAGCTCTCGATGCGTTGTGGCATGGGAGAGCTACTTGAACCTCGCTGGCAAAGTGGATGCTCGGGAGCCGGCCAAAGTTCACCGCATGCGACATTTCACTGCATGCGTCATTCCATGAGAAAAGCTGCGGCACTCCGAAACTGCCTTGTTGTGCCAAACGTGGGACGCAGGCGATGTGCACCTTCCTTGTGACGTCTTGTCTCATAGCATCGGGGCTTTGCTTTGGGAGCAGCTGCGTTGGGGATGGCGGGCATCGGCGGGGTTGCCGTCACGGTGCTTAACGACTTGCAAGGGTTGGAGGTATGCTGGGCTGGACGAACCTCAAGCTAAGAGCATGGGACATGTGCGGTGGATATGTTGTATGCACACAATGCGTGGCATCCGTCATTTGGTGCCCCGTGAGCCAGCAACGCGGAGCGCTTGTGTTCACGGTGCAAGCGGCTTGCACAGCCATGCTACCCCTTGCTTAATCTGGGAAGGTGCTGCGCACAGCCGCTTGCGACCTTAATCTGAATCCGAGGTCGAGGTGAGGACACCTGTATCGCTCGTGTGATCCTTCGGCCCCCACTCAGTCATCGCACCTGAACAGGGTCGCAACCACCCAGAGAATTCAAGCAGTGTAGCAAATTCTTGTATGTGTGCTTATGTATGCAGGAGGCTTCGGCAAACAAGGAGCCCATCGCAGAGCTTCTTGCCGCCGGGTAAGGCATTGTGCTTGCCTTTGCAACCGCGCGATCGCCGCCACCAATGTTCGCTCTGTTTCCACAATCGAAGTGGTTGTATTGTGTGCCGCGCGCATACGCCACCTTCGCATCGAATGCCAGCGCCCTCTTCCTCGCCTCCAGGGCTGCCGCCCTCGTGCGCAATGTTGAGCCTCCGTGCGCAGCTGCGCCCAGCGCCCTGGTTGCAGCATGTAGCATGACGGATGGTGGCGGGCGTGTGCACCCAACCTTGCTGCGCAGGGGCCCCGTCGCACTTCTGGTGTGCCTGACAGTCTGCGTGCTCACGCCTCTCGTAGAGGAGTACTTCTGGCGTGGCTTCTTGCTGCCGTCGCTCACTCGTAGCATGCCAGTCCCCCAAGCGGTGCCCCCTCCAGCCCTCCGCGCCCGCCCATTGCATCTGCCAATGTCTCTCTTCACCTTGAAAGATCGAGGGACCGCACGGTCTTGGCTGCAAGGCGGTGGTCATGTGGAGGAGAAGCGCT
This sequence comes from Cymbomonas tetramitiformis, assembly GCA_001247695.2. NCBI lineage: Eukaryota > Viridiplantae > Chlorophyta > Pyramimonadophyceae > Pyramimonadales > Pyramimonadaceae > Cymbomonas > Cymbomonas tetramitiformis. The sequence continues at coordinate 12,230 of LGRX02022814.1, read as the reverse complement.
GCTAGCTCATGTGCTGCTGTGGACGGCGGAGGGAAAATGGGTCACAGCGAGGAATCTGGGCCGTGGGGGCAAAAGGGGACAACAGTAGGCTTGGATTATTGGCTGAAAATCTGCATCTCTCCGCATTTAATGCGAAATTGCCAGTGGAAAATGCAGAGGTTGGTGAAAATGCCGAGTAAATGATCAGCCGCTGCAACCCAGATTGCTACGATCTTGGACTAGGGTGTACACCTGAACGTCCAAGCCCTCGGATGTGTGCACCTGAACATTTGAGCCCTCGGATGTGTACACCCGAACAACTGAGCCCTCGGTTGTGTACACCCAAACAGCCGAGCCATCGGTTGTGTACGTCCGAACATCCGAGCCCTCGGATGTGTGCACCCAAACATCCGAGCCCTCGGTTGTATGCACCCAAACATCTGAGCCCTCGGATGCGTAAAACTAACTATCCGAGCCCGCCTGCGATGTGTACAACCGAACATGCGAGCCTTTGGATTGGTACACTCGAATATCCGAGCTCTCAGATGATCTGAACATCCGAGCCCTTGGATATGTAACACATATCCAAGGGCTCAGATGTATATATACTCATATATATACATTGTAGGAAGGGGTGGGGATCTTGATCAAGCCCTCAAGAACACAAATTGGCATCTTGCTCCTTAAGCATTGTTGTCAGCCACATGATTTTGATCTGCATATCTAGGTTTCGACGTTCATAAGAGGAATCACAAAACCTGATGCAAGGCAACTAAGCATGCGAGAGATCCATTGGCCGATTTACAAGCAGATAACAGGGGAGGGTCAGATCGAAGTGCCCCCTTCGATTCACCATACCCAATGCACGGAATATGGCGATGGCTGGGGATTAGCAAATGGATCCGTGTAGTATAGGCTCGGGAAGATGGCACAAGCGCAGCTGAAATTGATGTGGCGATGTGAATTGGCAGGTGGTACTCAGCGGATTCATGTTTGCCCTGGCGCATTGTCAACCCCACGACCTGCTGATGCTGACTGTGCTCGGCACCACCCTTGGCACGATTACTGTGGTGGCAAAGGTAAATGACAAAATCACCACATAGACCTCAACAATGGTCTGCACACTCAGGCGTTTCTACGCACTCGGCCTGGCAGCAGTTTATAACCACCCGAATGTTGCCTATGGCTTTGTAGCATGGCAGCCAATAGATGATCTGCGGCACGCCGCGTCTTCCCAGAGTTGACGTGTTTCGTATTGGGAACGACTAGTGATACTTGTGACTGCCGACATCTCAATTCATCCGTATGCCCAAGTTCATTATGTTGAGATCCTTCTTAGATGTTGTGTGGAGCAGGGGAATCTCGCTGTCCCGACCCTGGCGCATGTGCTATGGAACACGGCTATTTTAGCGGCCATCACTTGGGAGCAGTAGCGACTGTGGCCTCCACCGTCATTGTGTGCGCTGCAACTTGAGGATGTGGCCTGCGATTTGGGAATAGGTTGGAGCAACTTATCTCCAGCAAAAAGTGATCATGACTATTATATAGGCTCAGCTATGTCCTTTCAAAGCTTTCTCTTTTGCTCGAATCCTCATTTGCCAAAGGCAGGCACTGCAATACATTTCATTAAAATGATTTTGTAAAGTGTTTAAAATGCATTTTGTGCTTTTACATGCTTTCTAAATTCATGTTTTTGATGAGATGTCCAGACTGTCTGTGCACGTCACCAAAAGGAAAGAGTCCTCTGGGTCGGGAGCGGTGGGAAGAGCAAAAGGAACAGAGCTGAACAGGCGTGTCGCTTCGTGGCTACTTGTACATCCTGTTTGTGTCACGGAGCTACATGTGTCATTCGGCTCTACTGCAGCAGGAGTCACGGATTCTGAAAGTCTGAAACCACAAAAATTCTGTTGCACTCCGATTTGAACATTTCTCTTTTGCTCGAATCCTCATTTGCCATGAAACCAAAGATGAAACTGTGAGGCACACAAAAGAAATCTGATCTCTATCACTGTGACCATGTTAACCAAGCGAAGTAGTAGTCCATGTCTGCGTCCCTCAGAGCTGTCGGGTCGATGTAGTGTTGCACTGCCGAAGAGAACTGTGACCAGCCTCCCAGGAAGCACACTTTCTCCATTGTAACACCCACAGCTCGAGCACACGTCGTGGCACCCTTCCGGGTGCTGTGTGCAGAAAAGTGACCTCCTTCAGGAGGTCTGCAGTCCAGCTCGCCGAGAGCTAGACCAATCCAGTCATTTGCCACGGAAGCCTTGACGTTCTTCGGGTCCTCGGGTAGCAGCCAGTAGGCGTCAGGTTGAGTCTTCTCAGAACTGCTCCAAGCTGTACACGGTGGAACTCCCAGTGCTCGATCAGCTCCTTCAACAGAGCCACCCCCTTCCAGGGGATTGTAAGGCGTCGCTTTACTCGATGGTGTCGCCGTCCCTTCTCCTTCAGTAGCACCACTGAGAACTCATCGTCGCCACAATGAACGTGCTGCCGTGACAACGAGGTCCCCGTGTCCGGTCTGCCGAAGGTCACGAAGGCCACAACCACGTAGGTAAAGGCTCGCAGTAGCTGCAGCTCCTCAGGCGATCTCGGATTCAACTTCAGCGCTGCTTCGTGCACACGTCGTACGTGTGCCGCTGGCAGCCACGTCCGCTGGGTCTCGATGTTCTCCTCCTGCACCGCCAGCTCCGCCTGGATGGTCGCCATCCCCTTCACAGCTCGGGTCACAGAACGCCCCTTCGCTGGTCCAGAGAAACCAAGGTCCTCGTGGTAGTTGTTGATGGCGGACAGGTACGGCTCTAAGGATGCCGACTGGATGTTCCCGTCCTCCAATAGAGAGGCGATGTACAGCAACACAGTCGCCTCCGACGCTGGCAGCCACGGCCGTTGGTCACGCTCACAAAATAAAATGAATCGCCGTGCCTTCGGTCCGTAGTTGTCCTTCGTCGTGTCCAGCAGTGCCTTTCTCTGCATCGACACCGCCAGTTCGGTGAGCCGGGAAGGTCCCAACTCACCCCTCCACCGCTCACAAAGTGAGCGCGTGAGGAAATTTTGTACAACACCACCGCGCTTGTACTCTTCGTAGTTGCCTCCGCTGCTCCGCTCGGTGTTCTCGCCGTCCGCGTCTGTTGTCTCGTCCGTGCTGTTGATGATTTTGAAGTTCTCTTCGGACAAGTCTAGCGTCTCCTCGTCGCCGTCGTCGTACAGCACGTGCGCCTTCCCGTCCTCGTTGAACTCATTCACCACACCCGGGTAGAAGCAGTCATCGTCCTTCCAGAACACCTCGATTCTTGTACCCACGGTCACCTTGCTTGCTGTCGTACTCGTAGCAGAGCTTCTTCGTACTTCAGCAGCGTAGTAACTCACGGGCGCGCCTCGATGAAGAACATCACAGCGTCCCATTTCGAGGGCCCGAGCAGCTCGGACCCTCCCAGCCTGCTCGGAGTGAACAGGTCCCTGCGCCGTGGCATGATCACCACCTCGGTGGCCAGGGCTTCCAGCTCTCTGAACCAGGACTGTCCCGGCCAGTACGGAGCCACCACCGTAGCAGCGGCCCCCTCCTCCCGCAGCTTGTGCGCCACCTCGTCCAGCAGCGCCCACGGGGGGTTCACCCAATTGTTTTCCCCCCGCCAGTCGTACGTCAGAGAGTCCACACCTTCGCACTTCGGGTCTTTCCACGCAGCGTAGTACCGAGGAAGCTGCGCGGAGATCTCGGAAGCGAACCGGTCGACTGTGTAGGGCCCCCACTGCTTGTTGGCCCACACGAACCAGTCCCGATTCAGCCGCCAGTCGTCCAAATCCTCGCAACGCGAAAGGTTGTCGGCCCACACGTTGGCCTCGCTGCGGATGTACCGAGCCTGCAACTCGATGTCGTGCAGATCCAGTAGCAGCCAGAGTCTCCTCATTCTCCTCATCAGGTCCGGGTTCCTGGAGGTGAAGTGTGACAACATCGCCACCACCGCCTGGTTGTCGCAGTAGAGCCGTACGACCTTGCCCTCCAGCTCCTGCAGGAACGCCTGTACGGTCTTGTACACGGCCTCCAGCTCCAGGTGTGTAATGTGCCAGCAGCGCATCTCGTCTGGCCAGAAACCTCGCGCGGGGAACTTCAGGTTCAGCACTCCTCCCCACGCTGTCATCGAAGAGTCCGTGTGCACCTTCGCTCTCGTCGGGGATCTCCAGATCTTGCGCCCGTTCCACCTGCTCATCACAGGCAGCCTGGACCACCATTCTAAGTCCCCCCGAGCTGAACGCGAGATTTTTACCTTCGCTCCCCAGCTGCGTTTCTCCGCCAGCACGAAGTAGAGCTCCCGTAGGTAGAGCCGCGCCGCTGGTACTGCCAAGTACACGGATTGGCAGAGTCCCGTGAAGGACGCTAGTCTCCTGGCAGGAATCCAACTCCGATTTCTCGCTGCGTCGCACAGGATCTCCTTCGCCTTGGTGTGGATTTTGTGCACCCGTCGTTCTGTCACACGGAATTGTCCCAGCTTCAGGTCCACCTCCAGCCCGAGGTGCTCCACCACTTGCGTAGGCTCCCATTGGCCCTTCTTTTCGTTCCGCCGTAGGCCAAGTCGATGAAGCACCAGTTGAACTTTTTCTCGACGCAGAAAGCCTTCTCGCTGAGAGTCGACCAGCACCAGAAAATCGTCCATGTACGATAGTACTCGCATTCCGCTGTGACGGTTCGCGTCCCCGCCAGCACCACCGGTCCTGCGACGGACTGACTATCGCTGTCGTACTGCGGAACCGTCCCGCAGTCTCTTGATTTCTCTGCGATCCTCCGATGCCTGTGGAGAACGCAAAGCCTCCACCATCACGCGTACGAACTTGCAGAAAACTCTCGGAGCGTCCTCACCGTATACACTGCACAAATTGCTATCCGAACGGCATCGCTGAACATTGAAGCAGGTCCCCTTGCAGGTCGAACTGCATGAACTTCTGGAAGTCCGGGTGGATCCCCAGCGCGTGAAAACCGTCCTGGAGGTCGAAGCTGAAGCACCAGTCGCCCGGTTTTGCCAGTCTCCTTAGTTTCTTCAGCGTCTCCATCTTCACACGATTTTTCACACACCACTGGTTCAGCCATCGGAAGTCCACCACCAGTCTCCACTTGTTCGTACCCGGTTTTGGCACTAAAAAAGCGCGAGAAACATGAGATCTTCTCGTCGCTCTCGTCCAGGCACCGTTCTCCAGCAGCCTCTCCTTCTCCGCGTCCAGCCACACCTGCTGCTGCCGCGTAGCATCCCTCAGTGACACCCCGTGGTCGAACGGAGGCGGAGGCTTGCGCTTCCACCTCAACTTCACCCCGTGAGTAATCCATTGCATCACCTCGGAACTGGCGCCCGCCGCGCGCCATGCTCCCCTCCGCTGTCTCACCTGCTGTTGCACGGTGAGTTTCCCCCGTCCAGCGCCCGGAGAGGGCTGTTGCGCTGGACGGGGTGGCGGCACGCACATCACACATCGGCCGCGGGCTTTCCGCCCCGGCCCTTGCCGCCTTTGTCGGTAGGCTTCTTACCGTCCTTCTCTTCCTTGTTCTTACGCTCCTTCCAGCGGTCGCGGTCCCGTGGATCTTTCACAACCCGCGTTTCCGCGCTCGCTGCGTTCTTCGACGTAAGGTTCAGCATCGCCCTGCCGCGGTTCTTGTCGAAGTCGTTCAGCCACTGCTGCAACACCTCGTCCGCCACCACGCCGTCTGCTGCCTGGTAGACCCTGTCCTCCACGAACTGCAGCTTTGCGCGTAGAGCGTCTGATCCTCCACGCTGCGAAGAACCAGGCTCCTGCTCCAGCTGCCCGCGCAGTTCCAGCATCGTCCAACGGTTGCAAAGCAACGCGTACACGCCGTGGACCGAGTTGGTAACCTCGTGGAAGTGTCTCTGCCATTCTCTCAGCGTCAATCCGGAGTCTTCGTTCACGTCCAACGTCTGGTTGCACGCGTTCACCACGTCGTGCAAATAAGACAGCGCTGGAGCCAGAACCATGCACTCGTACTTCATCGAAGAGTTGGACTTCTTGGAGAGCGCGTCGTACGTCTTGCTGCCGTGCAGGTCGTACAACTGCGGCATCCTCGTTGTCAGTGTCGCCGGCCGCGGTGGGAACGGGTTGACGGAGGCTGCTGGCACGTAGTCCAGCTTCTTCCTTCTCTCCAGAAGTTGCTCGGCGGTCTTGGCTGCGGATTCCGGGTCAGAAGTCCCAGGCTTCGCTGCCACCTTCGCCTCCAGCTCAACGTTGATTTGCGCTTGACGTTGAAGCTCAGCACGCAGCAGTCGATGATCCTCTGCCTGCTGCCTCTGCATCTCAAGCAGCTCCCCTTGCTGCTTTTGCATCGTCAGAATTTGTTGTAACAGCACGTCCTGAGTAGACGGTGCTGCCGGGGAAGGGGAAGCCTGCCCGATGTCCGGCTTCCCCGGGAGGGGAGGGAATTCCTCTGTAGACTTGCCCTTCGAAGAACCAGCCATTTTCTCTCCCTCAGAGGAGTAACAGTGAAGTCAATCGTACTGTCGTAGCCGCTGTGAAGCCGTCGTTTGAAGTCGTAACGCCGTCCCCGCGACTTCTCTGTCAGATCTCCTGTCGTCGTTCGATCGCCGTCGTACAACCAAGTGGTCTAGTCACTACCTACTCTACTGTTTTACCGGTGAAACAGGTGAAGAAAATTACAAAATCGGATTTGCAGTGTGCCTCACAGAGTACCGTAGGTACCCGTGAAGTTCCTGTTTGCAAGAGCAAAAGGAACAGAGCTGAACAGGCGTGTCGCTTCGTGGCTACTTGTACATCTTGTTTGTGTCACGGAGCTACATGTGTCATTCGGCTCTACTGCAGCAGGAGTCACGGATTCTGAAAGTCTGAAACCACAAAAATTCTGTTGCACTCCAATTTGAACAATTCGATGCCCAACCTTTTCCAAAGCAAAAGGTATTCTACTGAGCTCCTCGCGATTATTCGGCCTTAACTGCAGTGTTGTAAATCCTTTTTCAAGATGTGGGAGGGGAGGAAAAAGATGCCACCTTTGGAGTGGTTTGTTCTAGTATATTAGTGGTATGCGCTAAGGAACAGAGCAAACTAAACAATGTGGACTGGTGAAGAACAAGCGGGAAAAACACAACGGTGGGCCATATGTACAGTCGCAGGATCAGTGTCTGGTACGAGTTGCAGGGACGACTTTAAAAGGCCGAATTCCGAAACTTCGAAAACTTGGATCGGCGAATGAAATCGTAAAAACCTAGGGAATGGAATATAACGAGGCAGCGCTCCAACGTGAGATCCGCGAAAGATAACTCGCGCTTATCTCGTGGTAATATGTACTTTGTTGTCAATATAGGGACTTGGGTGATAATGAACCAATTTCCCCAAGTATCGAGAAATTGTATCTAGATTTTTCCTGGTAGGCGTTGAAAAGCATCTCCCCAATCTGCAAATTGGATGGCGAGAGGAAAACATCCAATTCTATAGTGAAGGTGGTCGTAAAATGCATCCTATCAGAATTGATTGGCTTTGAGGTAAGCTCTTCATTTCCGGGAAATAATTTAGAAAAAATGCTTTCTTGTTTTGTGACATTTCCCCCCCCTACAAAACATCACAGTCATAGTGGTATAAGATGGCCGACTAGATGACTTAAGAGTAGCGAATGCAAAGCGGATTGTACTACGGTATCCGGTATTGTCGCGTTGTATTATACGTGGACACTGGTGACTACTGTGCACCGTGCATGAGATGCATTCGTAAACGAACCGTGGGATGCAAATGTGTGAGATATCATTCAACAGTTGCAGCCAGTTGGCGGAATGGGCATCGCCAGACTTGCAAAGTTGAAAGGGCAAACCGCAAAGTGGAAGACAAGATCTAGAGAATAATCGACTTGGCCGATATGTTGACGGGATATGACACCACATGGTCAAGGCCTTAGGGGAGATCAGGAGATCGTCGACGATGCTAGTAGTTTTGCTGACCAAAGCACGTCTGGCACATATAGATATACTATTTCGATGTGTGAGGTCAATAGAAGACGTATTACCAACCACAACACACTACTCAAAAGTCTAATCATCACAACAATAGCATATCGCCAAAAATGCCATTCAATCATATGAAGCTTACTTTGATCGTTCTCCACACCCATAATGCTAGCCGTTTCTGAAATGATGTTTGGCCATCAGCAACACTTTTTTGCTACATTTTTTTCTTTAAATGTTTTTGCTATGTACAAATGTGAAAACATAATTATTGGTACTCATAAATAAATTCAATGCCGTTGGCCCTCGACAATTGTGGCGATTTTCAATTATCCAGATCCTGAGTACCGTACACCATCAGGTTCAAGTTTTGAACACATCATCCGTGGATGCCACCATCGCCAATATCACGCCGATGCCATATTATTGTGGATGACGTCAACTCCAAATGCACATGAATATTTTCATCCAAATCTAAATCTAAAAACGAAAAATACCATACGTTCATTTCGCAATTTTTGTTTTTTACTTGATCTTTTGCACGCGACCTCTATGCATCGAAGCAACGTCTCATCACAATTACAACATCTACTTCTCATCTACAAATCTAAACCCATCACACCACACAGGAAATGGCGTCAGCATCTTGAAAAAGTTATAAGGCACCTTAAATCGGACATTCAACCTACATTCATATGTTCAGTATATCATCTGCAGCAGTTTCCCCATCTTATGTGTGATTGCAATGTTGCCCTTTATATCGTGCACTCAAAGAACTATAATACAAACATATATAGTCAAGTTGAATCCCGTTGCAAGTAGTATAGATCAACGCGTGCGCTGCTGTCATTACTTGGTACTTCTGAAGCATGAGTTGTGTTATGAGTTGGGAAGATGCTGCAATTCGATTGAATGGTTGCCAAGATACTAGAACCAAAAAAATACCCTATACCACTCAAGCTGACACTGCTGCTGCAGCCTTGGCAGCTTTGGCAGCTTTGAAAAACGCAGTCAGCTTGACCCAGCCAACTGGAACACCAGTGTACCAACTCGCAACGGCCAGGCCCCCGACTAGGTAGGAGATACTGCCGCAGACATTCACCAAGAAAACCGCCATAGCGAAGGCATATACCTGTGGAGGCCATCCAACATGCCATGAGAGCTTGAAACACAACCCGTGGTATGTCACAGATAACGGTCTACAAAACTCTTTGTATCTGCAAGCGCTGAGCAAAAAACACACTTTGACACACAGCTCTTGCACTCCGCATCTGCTCCGCAAGGCCGGCTCGCACTTTCATACACAATTTAGTATCTTTTTAGTTGCAATACAGCACTAGGGGGGGGAGGGTCCACCTTTTTCTTGAGCTTGAATGTGGACTCGAGGGACTTTACGAGTTTGTCGAAGAAGGGGCTGATAGTGACTGCAAAACAAACATACACAACGTATTTGCTCTCCTTCTCAAGTTCACCTTAAAGCAGCATTTGAGCAGCCACAGCCCTAGCAACGGCAGATTTTGAACAGACTCCGTGTAACACCCTGCGGGTATACTGACTAAAGCGAAGGCCAGCTTGCTTTGCTGGTACCCTGGGGGCCCTTGATCAGCAAGGGGCTCTCGCCTTCTCGAGGAAGCCAGCAATTTGTGCAGTGTATACGGTGAGGTGAGGGGCAACTGTATTTCAATTTTCAGGATTTCTGTATTTCTGGACTTATAAGGCAATTGTGTTCCTTTGCAATCGAAGACCAAGGAATTCTAGTTTAATTTGCAAGGTGTACCGTGTCCAGGAGTCTGGCATTTCGACTGTGCCTTGGGATCGGGACCCAGTTCCTGAGGTGCTGGTTGAAGGAAAGGCCCCACATGGGCGCTATATGCCCTGAGGTCAAAACCCACTGCACAAATTTTGACTCCCGCAAAGTCGACTTGCGCATGCCTTGCGCGACCGGAGCACTCATCCCAGCGGTGCCTGCTGACATTAACATCCTTAGAAGGGTGACCAGAACGCTTGCAGCTCTACCACCACAAACTATCACCGGGTGTACGGACCGCCCCACTGCCGCGCCGCACAGCAAGCCCCCGTGCACCTCGCGTTCAGGGCACCTCGCCATGCGCCGCGCTTGACCCAGGCTCGGACCGTGATTCGTAACAGTGTCGTGTTCTGTGCTTTAAGTTTTGTGCCGAGTGCACGTGAAACGAACTTCGAGTTGAAGAAAGTTCAAGAGGCGCTTTTGAGATGCACAAAGTTAAGGTGCGCACGCGCACAAAGGGAGACTGTGCGTGCTCCCATGCCACTTGCAAACGAAACACGTGAGAGCATGAGGCAAAAGAAGAGGAGCCAACGACCTGCAAGCGCTATCCGAAGTGGGCGTAGAACGTTTCCGAGCAAGAAAAAACCTGGCGGCCAGGGTGGAAACATGGACTTAGGGGTATCGACTGCAAATTGGCCCAAGCAACCGGCGATACTGCACCTCTTGCGAGGAAATCATTCGGGGTGGCAGTGGAACGAGCTGCACTAAGTGTGCGTAAGGCGGCCGTGCGCACAGCAGTGCACGTGATTGCAAGGCGTCCTCCAGCCACGCCAATGTCTGCTGCGGGGAATCTATCTGTTGTTTGCTATCTTGTAAAAACAAGTCGAATCGTGGAAATGTCCTCTCCGAGTCGCGTGTAGGCTCTCGAAGCTAATGAAGGATAGGGTATTGACCTCCCGGTGCACGAGGTGTTTCACCTGCATACAATCCGGCGAATACTTTGAATGCCTCCTGACTGAGCAGCGGAGACATCCCGGTCTGCTTCATGGCCAAAAACACTGAAATGATTAGATAGCTGATGTAGTTTGCGTTAGATATGAAACCATACGACAGCGCACAGGACGCGCCCATGCTTGCCAGCGTATTCTTGTCAAATTTGGCATATTTCCTCCACCAGCTCTCTTTTTTGTTCTCTTGCTTGCCTTCCTCTGCGGGCTTCAAGGCCGCCGCAGACGCGCCGTCTTGCTTGGCACGCCAGTTATCGATCCAAGACTGCGCACTAAGCACCCGGCTCTCCGGGCAATTTTGTCTGCCACGCCAGTTGTCAATCCAGGTCTGCGCACTTTGCACCCGGCTGCCAACACTGTCTTGCTTGGCACGCCAGCCATCGATCCAACTCTGCGCGCCTTCAACGCGGCCGGCGAGGTCCTCTGCGGTTGTGGTCAAGATCACAATGAGTGAGCCTTTTGGAAGAAATGCCTAATATGAGCAAAACTTATCAAGTGACTTGAAGTCAGTTGGCATACCGTCAGATGATGCTGTGCAACGGAACGAAAGCTTTCGCACATTTTTTCTCGGTCGATAGTTGTCTGTGACAGATCCCTGGTCAACAACTAAGACCTGAAATTAAAGGCAAAGCATTCAACGGGGAGTCCTGCTTGCAAGATACCTGTTATTTTCTTGTATTGGTGACAACTTGGCCTTTTTACAGAGCTCGTCCTGCAGTTATAGTGTCCGAAATCCTCACGACACCGAAGTTCGAAGACGACTTGCGAAAGCGAAGGGCAACTCGACCACAGGAGGCGTTTTATCAACTAGTCTAACAGAGAATGGTATCCCTTCGAACTTTTTATAGTGTGCAAGGAGGACACTCACCTGATAGCTCCAAGTTGCGTAAAATTGGCAGAATTCTGCACTTTCACGCTCGAGGCAGCCATGCTCAGGACACTGGAAGCGAAACCTGTGACACAGTACGCTTGGCAATCACTTCTTAAAATTCTAACCAGTCCTGCTTGGAATACGGCTTGGTTTACCTTTTAGCTTTAGGGGTTGGATGGCTCAGGTGCGATGTTTAGAGCCTTTAGATCCGATTGTATCTGTTACGAAGTCAAGAACAGGATAATGATTTTGTGTACAGCATTACCTTTACGGGTGCTCGTCCGAAGGCTTACGTTACTAAATAAGATTTTTTTTGGATGGCTGCCCAGTCACATTGCTCCAAATCCTAGATGCGTTCGTTGAATAATTTCTGATTGGGACATGCGATGGGGTGGACACAGTGTCACAGTGGACACTGTATTTTTTTGATCATTTTACATTTATGAGAAACAGGTTGATGTCATAATTTAGGTTGATCTTGATGTCATGTCATCATTGCGATATCTGAAAGTTATCTAACGGTGAGGGGTCACCGACGTAGGAGGGGGCACATCGACGGTAGATAACTTCGGTTATCTACGTTATCGTTAGTGGGAGCGGAGCATTTAGGGCTCGCCAACGGAGTTGGCGGCTCCACTCTTTGACAAGCTAGTGGGATTAGGTGCCGGGCACGGGGGAAAATT
>LGRX02022811.1:0-10846 GCA_001247695.2 Cymbomonas tetramitiformis | reverse complement strand
ACTGTTAGCACGCTAAAGGCGTGGTAAAGGCACCCTAACTAACGCCGACATACAAACCGCCCAAAGGGGGGGCTCACCTCGCCAGGTCCACATCCCCATGACGCGGAAAGTGGTCGGGGAGCTCGGTCGTCTCGGGGTGTGGCAAAAGCGTGGCGACTGAAGAGTCGCCGTCGTCCTCAATGGATTCCACGATGCTTACCACGTCAACGCGGTTCTCTATCAATGACGAGGGACGGGCGGCGTCATCGGGGGGGTCGGCCATCGGCTCGGGGCGTGGTGAAGGCGAGGCGGGCGGCGGGGAGTCGTGGACGTCTCGTATCAAGGAGGAAGGAGGGGTGGTGTCGTCATCGGTGGGGTCGGCCATCGGCTCGGGGCGCGGTGAAGGCGAGGCGGGCGGCGGGGAGTCGTCGACATCTCGTATCAATATCGAGAGAGGGGTGGTGTTATCGATGGAGGCTGCGACAATGAGCATGATTGCAGTGGCAATGGACATGAGACAATGTCGCACGCCACGTGTCCGTAATTTTATGGGAAATACGCGGTCGGCGTACATTACCTTGCCCGGTTCTTCTTCCAAATTGGACGGGATCGGCAACCATGACGGGTACCGTAGGGTCGTTAGCATGTCTTGGGCGCAACGATGAAAGTCGCGGGGAGTCATGCAAGTTGGTTCGTCCTTGCGATGGCCACAAGTGTAAATCTGACCCATGCCGACGTTTCTCGACTTACGCGCTTCCAATCTACAAGCGGTTACGTGACAAAGAGCACGCATCATGTCTTCCGTTTGGCACCTGCCACGTTAGAGTGCAGTTAAGATGTCGCTAGTACGTCGATACATAGTGTTTAACATGCTAACGGCATCATATGTGTGCGACAGTCCTGAGAAGGTCCAAACGGACGATTGTGATTCAAGAGTCCAACTGAAAGTTAGGGCACTTTCAAAGGGTCCTTGAAAAAACGAAATCACTCACCTTGCATCATTCACGCACGCCACAGTGGTTTCCGCCCATTGGCTAACTCGAAACTTCTTCGTGTGCTCCTCGAAATGTTGACCCAACCGGAAACCCTCCGGACAACCAACGGTATCGGCAGCAAGTGGTACCGCCGGACTTGATGGTGCGGAGGTGGCAATATTCACCGGACCACGCGGTGGTGCCAAGGGTACTGGGTGAGGTGCTGGGTGACACATGGCCATTCGGGCTAGTCGTGGCGCACGCGTTTTGGCCATCGGTCGTTCTTATCGTTGGAGGGAAAGCCCACGGTGACCCGGGGCCGCACGGGGTGTACTTGCGGACGCCTGCACGAACTGGTCATCGGATGCATTGGGGGGAAGTTGGCGAGTCCATTGTTCACGTAGCGCGGAGAAATGCTCTCCGGGGCGAAGTGCTTTACGGGGCATCGCAGGCCTGTGACCCCCCCCCGTAGCAGGGCACATTTCTTATGGGGATTGGCCGGCCCGGGGCCGTTAGAGGTCCCCAAAAATCACCCCGGGCCGATTGAGGGCCGAACGATTTTTATCTGCCGGGCCGTAACGCAAAATGACATGAATGTCCCGATTTCAAGTCGGGCCAACTGACCGATAGCGGGCCGTGACAACATTCGTAGCCCTTGGGCGGTCTACGTATACTGGTCGCAATCAACGTTTTACTTATCCATTCGCCCCGTAATTTGTTTTCACATGTAGAAGAAGAGTTCAATGCCATCATTTTATGCTATATATCGAACGTAGGTATGCGGTCAGTTTTCAGTGCAATCGGAACCGAAAACGATATAGTGGGTTTCGGCCACATTTAAGGTGACCGGGCTGGCCGAAGGCGGGCCGAGTAAGCATCGAGTGTCGGCCGGCCCGGCCGAAAGCGGGCCGAAATATATTTCAAATGCGGGCCGAGAGCGGATCCTGGAAGATATGATTTGTGCCCTGCCCCGTAGGCCTGTTAAGACGCGGTTTGTACGTCATAAAGGAGTACTAATGCCACACGTTAGGGTGTCGTTAGGATACCGTTAGGATGGGCGAACTACATGCATCCTAAAGGCCTCCTAAAGGTGTCCTAACCAGGGAATCTTTTGAGGAATATTCCTCTAGGCCTGTTAAGATGTGCACCACATAGCACGCCCTTAGGAAACCTGTAACATGTTGTCGCCGTTAGCATGTAGTTAGCACGCCTTTAGCATGCGTGGCGTTAGCATGTTAACGGCGTCTAGTCTCACCTAGTACGCCACTAACGGCGTGCAATATGGTGCCGTTAGCATCTAGTCTCACGTAGTAGGTACCGTAACGGTATCGTAGCGGCATCCTACGGCATACTAACAAAATCGCATGCAAACAAAAAAAACTAAAAAAAACTGCAAGTATGGCGTTAGTATACTATAGGCATCATAAGAGCATGCTATCGGCATAATATCCGCGTAATGTACATAGCATGCTAAAGGGGTACTAACGTCATATGATTTGTATGACATAAGCTACTGTATAAGACCCAAAAATAGCGAAAAAAACAAAAAAACAAAAATTTGGCAGGGAAATGGGCAAGTTGAAGGGAACACACCCCTCCAAGCAAAATGTTGGTTTTGTTTTGTTTTTGCCATAGATATGAAGCATTTTGTGCGCACGATTTTTTCAAAATGCGCAGGAGCAAAAAAATAAATATAAACAAAAGAAATAAAATGAAAAGTTCTCACCCCCAATGATTTTGTAGCAATCGGACGGTCGAGGTGACACCCAGAAGAATGGACCGAACAAAATCGTTTCTTATATATAATTGCCCTCTACAGGGATTCGAACCGAGCACCTTCCGCCTTCAAGAGCGACAACCTACCACTAGACCATTACGACAAGAGCGATGCACACTGTAGATGCAAGGTAACCAAGTTCGATGACACAACGTATGACACAAAAGGGCTTGCGTAAAAAGGTCACGAAAAAAAGAAATTGAGCGCCACAAATTCGAACTGCGTGGTCAATGCGAATGCAAGGTAACGAACCGAAGTTCGAACGGACACCGGGGAGGAGCGCCGTAGCATGTTAGCCGCCAACTAAAGGCGTCTTAACGTTTCACTCTGCGTGGTGTCTCATCGATAAAGACGCAACTCACCCGTACCAAACCGTACACACCCGCAGCCAGGCCGAGCCCCTCACTCAAACATCCATCGATGAGTCACCCCACAACCGAGGAGCGAGAGGCATACGACGACCTCTGCGATGCTATGGGAGAGGAGAAATCATTGGCGGGCTTGTTGGAGTATGTGTCGTGGCATAGAAAAAGCGAAGAGGGATTCGCCTCCGCCCCCGCCACCGCAAAAGATGAAGGGCATCCCAAGTGGAGTAATACCAAGCAAAGGCCCCCCCGAAAAAAAGTTGGAGCGGTTGGGATGCGCAATCGCGGGGTTCTACAACCCCACGAGCGGGCGGTGCGCGCCGCGTTCAACAAAGAGACAAGTGCGCACCGCCGTTCGTTGGATTGTCGTTGCTTGGTTGTATTGTTGCTTAATTAACTTTCTTCTTCCTTCACGTTGTGCGAATACACAGTGTCGATGAAACAATGGAATCCCCTCGTCAACGTGGGGGCCCAACAAGAAGCGTACTCCGAGCTCGTGCACAAAATCGCCAAGGAGAGTGGTCACGACCACTCCACGGACGTCACAATCCTCCCCTATATACAGGGGAAGATAAGAAACGACGTCAACAACTTCCGCTCCGCGTTCCGTTATGGATCGTGGAAGAAGGAGGGCAAAGCGTGGGTCTTGAAGCCCCACGCAAAGCACCCCTTCGCGAAGGTGGAGGGGGCGGAGGGAATCTCCGTCACGGTCTACAACGACGCGGCAAAGCTTGAGGCCTTGAAAAAAGCTGGGATTGAGCCTGTGGCTCTTCCCACCACGTACGAGGAGGGCCTCCCTAGCCTGGAGGATACACGTAAGTTGCACGTAATGCCCTTTTGTGATAACATGCATAACTTATTACCTCTCTGGACACTGTGTTTTCTGTTAGTACACCTTTAGTACGGCGTTAACATACTAACTGCATAGTAACTGCATAGTAACTGTATACTAACTGCTTTGCGGGCGAGTGTTTACTAGCCTCGTGATCGAAGAGAGTTGTATCCCTCGGGGACAAAGAGGAGGAGGACGCCGAAGAGGAAGAGCCCCTCCGAAAGCGACCTGCTGAGTCGGAGGAGGCCCCCGGGGCTTCTCCCTCCAAAAGCACGAGAGCCCAAAAGGCCAAAAAGGGCATGGAGGATCCTCGCGACAAGGGCAAGGAGGGGGAGGGGGGGGGACATGGAGGCACCCAGTCGGACGAGGAAGACCACGTCAACCTGGCCTCGAGGTATCCAGTGGGGACCGAGGTCTACGTCTACGCCCGCCCTACGGCCGATGACGAGGCCATCAAAGCCCCATTGGAGGAGAAGGAATACTTCACCTCCAACGGGGCTTTAAAACAGGAGGTGCCCCTGTTGGCAGGGAAGGTCACTGTGTGTGACCTTCACCAGTCAGTGGAGCATTGGAACGTATCCGATGAGCTGAAGCTCCCCCCCCTCTTCCTGGGTCTGGAGGTGAGTTTTGCTGCACTTTTTGCCTTTAGGATGCCTTTAGGACGCCTTTAGTATGTTATTGGCGTCTTAACGGAATTTGCAGCTGTATTCACTTTCCCCTCTAACTTAAGTTAATCTGGTTTGCCACAGATATCCATGGTGACTGTCTAGGAGAGTCAGATAATGTAAGATAAGTCAGGGCAGGAGCCAGGTTGACAGACCTAACTGCTAATCCAACTGTGCAATTCTGAAACACAAATTGGAAACCCTCTAGCTAGCACAGGTGCAGAAACCTACGGGCATTGTGCACCCGCTAAACAACTGAAAAGCATCGAGCTAGCAAGCCAGAAGAGAAATTGTAGATGTCAAAAGCAAAACCATAAACCAGAAAAGTCACCGGAGTTCCGCACACCACCATGTTGGTGTGCATCCAGAGTGAACAAGAAGTCAATCGACAGCACCAAAGTAGTCAGCGGTTGCCTCACGGAAGTCCATGCCGTAGTAAGATGTGAAAAAGCCAGCACCATAATAGTGCTCCACATCAAGAGGACCGGTCTCATGCAAAGCCATACGTACCGTAGTAGTGAGCCATGCCAAAGCCAAATCTGCCTGAGCAAGGTCCTGAAAGAGGTCAGGGGGCTCAGGCGGCTCAAGCGGTGGCACATTGTCAGCCACAAAGAAACCCTGAGCCGGGATCACCGATTCAACAAATTCATTCGTGGAGAAAATTGACGGAGTCTCCCAATCGAGATCACCACCAGGCGAAGGCAATCCCGCAGCTGACTGAGCATCGGGCACGGCTGCCACCCCCATGATCGAGATGCAAAGAACGAGGGAAAGGAGGAAAGGAATTCCCCACGGCCCAACCGTGGCAGGAAAGCCCCAGGGCGGCTTCCCACAACCGTAGGCTCTCTGGTTGTCCACGGGTGGTCCGGACACATGATTGGCCGACGGAGGCGAGCCCCGCGGCTTCAGCCGGAAGCTGCCGTCGGCAAAGTCCTCGTAGTCGTCGGTGTCGTAGCCTGTCAGGTCAGACGGGTGGACAGCTGCGTGATTCACCGTCTGCACGAAGCCTCCG
This sequence comes from Cymbomonas tetramitiformis, assembly GCA_001247695.2. Lineage (NCBI taxonomy): Eukaryota > Viridiplantae > Chlorophyta > Pyramimonadophyceae > Pyramimonadales > Pyramimonadaceae > Cymbomonas > Cymbomonas tetramitiformis. Next base: position 5,242 of record LGRX02022811.1, on the reverse strand, counting down.
AACTCACCGTGCGTCGCCTCCGTGGTGGTCACCCGCGCCGATTGAACTGGCGCGGGCTGTACATCCTCTACCTGCGAAACAGGCATAGCAGGGGCCGGCACGGCGGACGCCGATGCCGCCGCACCACCTGCCGGAACCTGCCCCTCCGGTGTGATCCCCGCCGCAGCGGTAGGGCCACACACCAGAGCCGACGCATGCCCCTTAACCGCACTCCCAGGAACAAAGGATGCGTGAGTGTAGTTTACCTTCTCTTGGGCGGCCTGAACCTCAGTGGTGAGGGCATCAAGCCGCCGCAAGATGTCCTCGTCGTCCGCGCCGTCGACCACAGGCTGCACGCTGAAGCCGTAGGCCGACACGTCGATGCCGCCAATGCCGCCCGCGGAAAGCACAGCGGGAGGACCGTAAGCCGACGCCGCACGGGCGAAGACCATCATCCACAGCCTCCTGGAAGACCTGCACAAGTGCCAGAGTGTGGAGAACACACTATTCGATGAAAATGACATTATCATATGTCATTTTTGGATTTATATATATTTCAAAAAAATCAGGGTTTAGTGATATTTATGCGCGAAATAGGGATACATAAAGGCAACACGGTAGAAAAGTGCAGTATGCGTACAATGAAAACACCGAAATATGCATACATGTATCATTCTTTATTCAAATGTTTACGAGCAGAGTACTTTTCACCCTATACCGTCGAGGCATGACTGATACTATCAGTCAGGGCGGTCGACAAATCCTGCTAATTTATTCAATGCACTTCATTTAAGCGGCTTCGGTCTCTTCTACTTCTACGTCTTCTTCCTCAGACTCGTCACCCGTGGCTGCTTCCTTCCCCTTCCTCGATTTATTCTTCTCTTTTGGCTTCGTCTCGGCATTCTGATCCGGCTCGTCGTTGAAATTAGTCAGCCGTTGCTGCGCAGAGCTGACCATGTACGGGTCGTGGTCGAAACCGATCGCGTTCAAACCACACCTCATGGCGGCCATGGACGTTGAGCCGACGCCGCAGCAACCGTCGAGAATCCAGTTGAGTGGATGGCCGTGGTCATCCAACTTGCCCGGATTGTCACCGAGCATGTGAACCTGAATCAGCTCCATCAACAGAGATTGGGGTTTCTGATGGTTATTGACGACTTTGCCGTCGCGTTTGAACATCTGTCTGGTGAACGACCGGGAAGCCGCGTATAAGTGACGCGCGGCTGTAACGTTCAGCGTCCCCCAGCTCAAAGTTGGACATCCACTACGGCTTTTTAAAAGTCTCCCCCGCGGCATCGCTCTTTATATGGTACCCCAGGACCCCACATTCAAGGTCATTGAAGCGTACGGTCTTGTTGGGGTTCATGTGCACGTTCCCCTTGTGCCAGAAGAACCGCTCCGCGCGGCCGGAGCAGTAATTGTCATTGGCTGGTTCACACGGACGTCTTTCGCAAGGTGAAACTCAACTTTCTGTTGGTGGGACATACGCACGAGAACATTGACCAGATGTTTTCACGCTTCTCCGTGCGTCTACGACGCAAGCAAGCTTGGAAGCTCGACGAGATGATACAGGTCGCACAAGAATGCTTTACGGATGGTGTAACGTGCAAGCACACCGAGAAGATCTTTGACTTCAGCTCTTGGTTTTCTGGTCACGTCTTTGATTGCCACAATATTTTAGCACAGCAGGCTTTCAAGTTCAAGAAGGACGAGCACGGCGAAGTGGGCATGCAGTACAAACAGTATTCCATTTCACCCAAATGGTTACCCGAGACTCCATTGGCAAGGCTTGCTTCTACACCCCCTGTCGCGGGGCCTGGATACATCAAGCCGATTCCTTTTACCGTAGAAGGCATCGAAAAGCTTGAGCATACATTACAGGCGTTGAAGGACATTTTGGGCTCAAAGCTTACGGACGTGCACGAAAGGTTTTGGCGCGAGGATGTCATCGAGAAACAGCGTCACCTAACTGCTGGTGGAGAATGTCAAGCGCCCGCGATACCCTTCCAGCATCCTGAGAAAATCGGCATCGAGCGCAATGCCACCTTGGTTCGACTGATAGAGGCGCCCGCTTTGGCGATAGAAGCTGCCGGTACTGCCGCCGTCCCCGCTATACCGGTGCGCATCCAACGCCGAATTGATCGAGCGCCGATAGAAATTTACAACGGTAAACAACACGCTATTCGATGAAAACGACATTATGGAATGTCATTTTTCAATTTAATTATAGATAGCTAAATAATTCCAAGGCGTACGAAAATAATGTATTTTCCGACGAGACGTGAGACGCACGTATAAATGCGGGTGCCGATGAGGCTAATAGATACGTACGTATGAGTGCTTATAATACATTCACAAGCACATGCAAGCATTCAATGTGGTAAACACGATACAAAATATGATGCGGTGACTAATTTCATTTTGTACATGTGTTTTATTAATGTTCAGGACTAGTCGTTAGCACTGCGACCACAATCTACGCGGTATCTGCGTTCATTCCAGGTTCAAGACAGGCATTTGGCACGGCGTGCACTATCTACTCCGCTGGTGCGTCTTCTGCAGGTGCGGGGGGGTCGCTGTCTCCTGGTGCGCCTTCTCCTGCCTCGTCTTCTCCCTCTTCTCCTTCTTCAGGAGGTGCACCAGTTCCGGGTGCCTCGGGTTGCCCAGAATCCGTGCCGGTTTCAGGGGGTTGCTTGTCATCACCGTCGCCATCAATCAACTCGTTGATGTCCGCAGCCACGTCGGCGAGTTGTTTCGCTTGTGCAGTTTTTTTGAGGTTTTCCTCCTCTTTGCGTGCTTCCTCTTTGAGCTTCGCAGTTTCGTCGAGTGACATGCATTCCATATCGCCGTCAGGCTCGTCGGCAATGTTCCCCAGCCGCTGACTGGCTGCTTGCACCATGTCGTCGTCGGAGTCGAACGCGACAGCGTTCAGGCCGCACCGGAGAGCTGCCAGTGTGGCCGTCGCGACCCCACACCCCGCATCCAAGATCCAGTTGGGTGACGAATCGTTGTGTAACCGGGCGAAAGGTGCGGGTCCCATCATGTGGCAGTTGATGAGCTCCATTAGCAGGTGCTGGGGCTTCTGGTGAGCGCATAGCACTTTCCAATTGTCTCGGAAGGGTTGCTTGCCGACAGAAAACCCCTCCAAGCAATTCGCCCTCGACCTCGCCTCCGCTTCCTTCGTCTCAAAGTCGAAGTCGCACATCCATGATTTGCGAGTGGATTTTTCCCCGGACTCCACGTCCGCCATTTGGAACCCGATGACAGCCGCTTCGAGGACATTGTACCGGATGGCTTTGTTGGCACCCATCCTGGTTCTCCTTGCGCCACCATATGCGCTGGGCCCCACCGATGCATTTGCTCTCCAGGATCTTCAGGAACCCGGTCTGCTGAGCAAACCCACAAAATATCAATATTGTCCAGTCCAGCGAGGTGGTGAGCGCCGCAAAGGCATCTATGAACTTGATCAGGTCGGCCTCGGATAACGCGTGCTCTGACACCTCTGTATCGAAGTCGTAAATAACGTCCAGTATCGTCCCCACGTAATGCAACTTCGGGACAGACTCGAGTTTCGTCAACTCGTCTTTGAAGATCATGTAGCCGGTTTAAACCGCCTTCTGCTCGTACTCTTTCTCATGCTGTGCCTCGTTAGCATCCTCCACAACGGGGGGAGGGAAGCGGCACCTATTATGCCGCAAACCGCTTGTTGATATTTGAATGACCCAAAATTGCTAGAGCAATAAAGCATGCAACTACATGAGAAGCACGACTATTACAACAAAGAATGTTGAAAGAACGCACACCTTAACTGTATTGGGGACGTAGTTCACGGGCAGCCTGTCGAGGTCTCCCTCTCCGGCATTACACCGGGCAAGCCACGTGTTGCAGTCTTGGACGAATTGGACGATGGCCTTGGGAACCGTGAGCTGACTCCCCCCTCGCCCAGTTTTACCGTTTTTCACCGCCTCGATGCATCGCTCGATGGCCTCCTGGCAAGCCCAAGTCTCACCGTATTTCTTCTCAAAAGCATCCCAATTCTCCACCCCAGATTGCGACACGATCCAGGCCTGAACGTTGCGTTGGCCCTTGAACTTCTTCAGCATTTCAATCGCCTCTTGGATGGTGATCTCAGAGGTTAGGATTTTCTTCAGAACGCCATTCAAGTAATCAACTCCCACGTTCGAGTGAAACCCGAGCATCTGCTGGAACAGGGGCATGCCCAACTCCTTCTTCTCGCTCTCCTTCACGATTGCCTGCTGCTGCAAAGGCTGTGCCGGCTGACCGACACTGAACGTGTTACCGGCGCTTCGGGGAAGACGCCTAGACATGGCCTTGGTACCCGACTTCTTCTTCTTAAGGTCGACACCTACATCCTTCAACGCCTCCTCCGCTCCAGACGTCTCGGTAGTCATGTCAACGATCTCACTGTCCGGAGCCCAGATCTTGCGTTTCTTACCCGAGGACCCCTTGGTGGGGGTCCTAGTCTGCCCCTTCAGAATACACTCGCCGTACGCATGCATGATTTTAACAATCAGGTCCCAAGTATCCTGACGCATTGTAGCGACCGACCAATGCGTTGCGTAGTCGTTGGCGTAGGAGATGTGATTCGTTTGCAACACCTCCACCTTAATCTGCATCTGCTGAGCCGATGTCAAAAAGCTCCAGACCAGGAACCATTTGCCACTTTTAACATCTCCCCCGAAAAGCTGCCAGTCATTCACATTGGCCCAGTCCCCCTTCGACAGCATCTCGTACACCTGGTTCCTTCCTTTAAGAAGCTTGAAAGTCTTGGGATCGTGCTTTTCCAACTCCTTCACCAGGCCGTCCTCCGTCCAGTCTTGGAGGCAGCTGAACGTCCCATTCTGTGATGCCACAATGCCAATAGAGTTTGTGGAGCGGGCCCGTCGATGCCTGCATGGTTTGCCGAGAAATTACGGTCAGTCACATTCTTTTGCTTTAAGTAAGTAAGAGCTTTAAGTGACAAAGATGGATAAGTTACATTATTTTCTCAGAAATCACCTGCATGCCAACTCGCATGGATTTTGTGATTTGCTGGTGCGACTTGCCCTTCACGTTCTGGTCGACGCTGTTCTGCTCGTCAGCCAAGAATCGGACCATGTCAGACTGTAGATTAAAATACAATTTGCACTCGATCTGCTGAAAAGCTTCGTTACCTGGTTGTTCTTGGTGAAGCTCCCGCCGAGCGGTGAGGCTATGTTGGTGCCCGAAGCACACGAAACGATATACGCCGTCGTACACCTTA